>WEKY01017095.1:21581-33506 GCA_013390045.1 Picathartes gymnocephalus | reverse complement strand
TTTTTTTTAAGATTGCAGGAAACTACAGATCTGTTATCCTAACAATACCAAAACGCAGAGACTGCATTAAAGCACAAAACCAGAGGGCACCTGGATAAATAAAATCTAATGGAGAAGTGTTAGCATGACTTCTGTAAAGAAAAGCCCCTTCCTGCAAGCCCCTCACAGGCCTTTGAAGTGATGAACAAACATTTGCATAAGGGTCTTTCACATGATATCACCTGCTTGGATTTCTTACAGCTCCTGACAAATCCCTTCACCTGAGGCCTCTAAGCAACCATGGCACAGCTGCGGTAGTCTTGACAGGTATGGATATTTCATAAAAAGGAAGCAGAAATTCTGGGATAATGGTCAGTTTCTGCAAAGATCACCCCCCTACAGTGACCTGTGCTCTTCCACAGATCCATAACTGGCCTGGAAAACAGCAGGTGAGCAAGAAGGTAAAGTTTTCTGGGAGATACAGAACTCCTCAAAGCAGTAAGAAAAGCAGTGAAGAATCACAGAGAGGCCTGAGGGCAGTGACTGGTGGTTTCACGTAAAGGTCAGCTCGGTGCTTGGCAGCAGCCAAAAAAGCAAACCAAATGTTGAGAGCTGCTAGGAAAAAATAAACGCAAAGCCAAGCAGATGACCTGCCAGTGTTGCTGTGTAAATCTCTGGCTTGCCCATACCCTAATGGTATATGCATTTTGTAGTTCTGCTTGAACTTTGCTGGCTGGGCAGTTGCAATACTCTTCTGTACCTCTCTAAACAGACCAGCTGGAAATGCGTGGGTGTACAAGAAATTTTCCATTAAAAACCTAAAGTAATGACTGCCCCTTCCTAGTGCTGTACACAGGACTTCTAAAATCAGAAGGTTTCAATAATATTTGTTGATCCTCTTTGGTCATAAACGTAAAGAAAACAAAGGTAACCTTTTTCTTTCTTTTGTCTGTCTTCAAACAAAAAGATGGGAGAGAGGAAAGGAAAATAATGATGATCTTGAGAAAACTTTAAATGCTTTAAATAGTTCTGTCCACTGGAAAAAAGAAAACCTTTTGTCAGATGGTTCTTATATCAACAACGCTGTGCATTCTGAACATAACTGCAAATACTGTAGAATTAATCTTCTGGACAGATGCTGGAAAACCAGAGAGAGAAACAAGCCAAGCAACACAAAGTTGTTGTCGGCTTTCAGATTCCCAATCAGAACCTTGAGATATGATTGCAATGTCATTATTACAACTTCACAGCAACTGAAAAAAGCACCATGAAGACCTATAACTCTGTGGAGTGTCTCCTAGGGAAACACAGTGTGAATTTTATTGCTTTCACTGCATTTAAAAATGGATTGTGGAAGCACTGGAAAACATAGGAGTTGTGCATCTTCTCATGACCTTGTGAAGATGACCTCAGGAATGCTAAGATTTGGGAGCTGGCAGCCTCATTTGATAACATTTTATAGCAAAAATGTCAGTGGTCAAGCATCTCTCTTGATTTCTACCTACTGGAAAGAAAGGAAATCTGAAGGAAATCCGTAAGATAATATAAGAAATAGTTTAGCTACTAGTATTAGCTAAAAATTGAAATAATTCTAAATTTATCTAATGGCATATTATTTAAAAGATTGACATAAAAGCAGTAAGTTAACTTTTTAAGAGGATTGCACAGGTGAGAAGAGCTGCATCCTTCAGTGGAGAGTCTATTCTCCTCTAAATTCTGCACCCACCTCCTCAGAAGGTTTAAGCCTGGATGGCTGTCAAAGACTATGTGGGATCTTGTGCCACAAAACTGTGGTTCTGTGGTTGGTTTAACTTTCTCTTTGCTTCTCAGCCTTCACAAACCTGATTCCAAATGGGGTTTAGGTACCTGGCTTTCAGGTTTACTTATAGGCTTGTGCTTTAATTTAATTTAAACCTATTCCCAGGTGGACTAAGCCCAGACTTTCTCAGTGTCTCCTCCTACGCCACCTTCACTTTTAAAGGGTCATCTGAATTTCTCCCTTTCCCTGCTCTCACAACCTCAGCTGACAAAGTTTCTGGACTGTTAAGTTTGTGGCTGCCTTTGCATCCAAGGAATTTTGCAATCAGTGTGTGTGGAGGAAGCAACTTCATGCAGTTTTATTACACGGAAACACAGTGTCCAGGAGGATCCTGTGATGGTGATGGAGTTGCTGTTGCTTTCAGAAGCACAAAGCAGGTTTTCTTTTCCCTTCAGCAAAACACGACGGAAAATAGTGCCTGATACCACGCCGTATGTAAACCCAGGAATATAAATTTTTCAACAACTCATCTGCATGCTGAATTTCCAAAGGTTAAAGGCTGCAAGCTCCAATCTCCTTCTTGCCTTTCTCCACACAGCACAAATGTTCTGTCCCAACATCACTCCTGTAGGTGCGGCCCCCCCGCACTGAATCAGTTTCTTTAAAAAGAAAGTTTAAAAAAATAATAAAAATTTTTAAAAATCCTTGTAAAGGATGTTGTCTTTTGTCCGGAAGTGAAGTGACTAAAGCAACAGGCATCTTGGGCATATTCACCACTCTCCCTGGGACACGTGAGGCTGCTGGAAACTCTGTGTCAGTTACCGCATCCAGCCATGGATGCAATGTCAAGTCATTTGTAAATGCCAGCCTTCTCATCCCTGCTTTAACTCTTTACTTGCCTCCCTCTCTTTTCTCTTTTTTACCCACGCCACTCCTCAGCAGGGCTTTTCCTTGCCCTCTCCTTGCTGGCTGCACTGAACTCCACAGGCTCCCTCGGTGCCTCTCCCACTGGCACCAGGCACAGGGAACCACTCTAGCCCTTTGGGTGACCCCAAGACCCTCTTTTTGGGGGCAACAAGACAAGAAACAGTCAAAAACAAACAAAAAAGAAACATCCTCGTGATCCCTGCTCATGAGGATGATCCCCCTGACCACCCACCTCATCCAGCCCCTGGCTGCATCCTCAGCTGCATCCACTTTCTGAAGGAGTCAAAACCTCAGGGTTGACTCAACAAATTTGGTTTAAGTATATGGTCATGGGGAGGCACTGCCCACTACCAGAGCTGTCATCTGTCCCATCCATCTGGGAGCAGAGGGCAGTGCAGTGGACCTGTGAGGATAACCTGAGGAAGGAGCTCACGGTGTCTATCCTGCAGCAGACCTGGTGTTCCAGACCAGCAGGCCCACATTCATACCTTCCCTTGAGCACACATTGGACACAAATGTGTTTTCCTGCACTCGTAGTGAATGTGGAGCTGCTTGGAGAAACTGAAAGCTCACCAAACCTCATGCTCTCCATGAAATAGGGTCACTTCTGTCCGACTAAGTAAACTCAGGGTTTCCTCACATTTCTGTTTTAGGGAAAACAGTGTGAGGTACAAGGCAGCTTCACCCCAAGGTCAGCACTGCCATCACAGATGTGCTCTGAGGCCAGAGGAGGAAGATTGCAACAGCAGTTATCTCCCTGGACATGTGCAGGAAACACACTTAATCTCAAGAGCTGGACTCTGTCACAGGGACGGAGAAGTCCAAGGAGACATCTCCACCTAGGTCAGGTCCTGGGAGGCCCCGGAGCCCTGTGGGCGAGGCAAGACATGGTCTCCTTCCTTCCACACCATTAAAGCACCACGTGTGACCTCCCTTTGGAGAAAGTTGAGGTGTCATCTGTGCAGCAGGGACAGCCTGGCTGTTTTTGGGAGGGTACCACAGCTGAGAGAGATATGCTGTCGCATTGCTGTTTCAAACATGGGACAGAGCAGTGTCACCTCTCCTTGGAGAGGAAGGAGACTGATGAAAAGAAGACACAGATCCTCACCAAAGGCTCGTTGTGGAAGATGGCATCTGGTGGAAATGAAAGGCTGTAATTTCTTGAAATGAGAATAAAATGCCTCCCCCATTGTTATGGGGAGTTCTTAAAAATGAGGGCTTACAGATCCTGTGCCCATGGGATGAACTGGGTGAAGTGGCTCATAGAGAAAATACATGCTTTGAAATAATTCCTGAGAAGAACAATTTATCTAGAGGATCAGAAATTTATCTGTGCATACCAGGATGTGCCCCGAGAACTGACTCTGAAGTAAACAGCAACTAAAAGATTAAACCCTGGTTCTCCAAAGCTCTTGCTATGCAGATCTTTCTCTTTCCTCTCTGCCTCCCAAGTGCCCTCCAAATTCAATTTAAAAGCCCTGGAAATTGGAGTGCCTGACCTAAAGGCAGGGGGAGAGGTCAGAGCTCTGAAATTTCTGCTGCTGCTCCATGAGGCAACAAACATTTCTGTGATGCTGTGGGCAAGAGCAGATGGAGGCAAGCCTCTTGTTTAGGAGAGGAGATTAAAAGAATGTTTCTATTTCTCATTTACTGCTGGAGTAGTGGTGCACCATCAAGACTGGCCTCAGGATACCAGTGGGTATGAGATAGCCCCTTGTTTGGTTTCTAAACCAGTGCCTTAATGTCTACAGCAGCCTGGAAGCAGCACAAATAATCCCATCCTGGCTTGGAAGGGAGAGAAGTCTTGCATGCAACACTGAATGAATGTCCCAGAGAAGCAGTGATCAGTGATTCACTTTGAGTAATGCTGACTCACTTTCAAGGTACTTTCCATGTACACACGCACACGCTGAGAGAGTAAGCGAGAATAAATGCCTGATCTCAGGAAAGTTCAAACTAAATATTGTTGTAACCTTTTGCTATACCCAGAGAGAAAAATCAGTCTCCATTTTATGGAGAGAGACTCTTTGGCAGAGCAGCCAAAACCAGTTGTTTTTGTTTTCACAGGAGTTTCAAGTCCAGAGATAACTGCTAAAGACAAGTTTTTAGGGTGTGTGGGGCAGGCCACAAAATTGCAAGTGCTTAAAGCTTGGAGTATGTAAACAAAGGCTTGCAAATGCTGCAGGGCCTCAACTTGCACGTCTGTCTTGGGGAGGGGGACAAGGCTGAGTGCAATGGCAAAGGCTGAGAGCAGTATCTGCAAACCCTTGGGAATACTGGAGGTGCTTGACTGACTGAATCCCCCAGGCCAGTTCCGCTCTAACTGTCCTACAAAATACATCCTCAGTGAAACTTTCCCCAACAAAATGTCCTCCGTGAGACCTTCCCCATCCATCAGGTGCAGGTACTGGGATAAAGGAGCATTAGACATTGCCCTGGTAGTCCTTCTTCCCCTTGCTGGTGTCTAGATTTGTCCCTGCTCAGCTCCACTTGTTACTCACCCATATCTGCTGCAGTCTTACAAATTATTTTCCATTTTTTTTCCTTCAGTTCTTTGCAATTTTACACACAGACACACAGGCACACTGCTGTTTGGGTACAGCAGTGACACCGTTTTCTGTTCTTCACAAAGCCTTAACCCAACACAAAGCACTCCTTGGAAACACCTTCTGGGCCTAGGAGGCATCTTTGGCCAACTCACCAGACTTGTGGGATCTCTGTGCTGCTGCTGAGCAGGTCTGAACAGCTGTGCCATCACTGCCAAAGCCAGCAGGAAGTGATAGGCTATTCCCTTTGGCTCCCTGGCACTCAGAGAGAGTGCCACTGCTTTGTGGAATATCCTCACAGGTGCCTTCATGGTTTTCGGGTGTGGTGGGGCTTGGTGAGGTGGTACTGCCTCTTTTTCCTCTGTTCCTTTAATCCCAATTTAATTTGCTGTGGATTAAAAGACTAAGAAAGCAGAAGCAATGCCTCAGGGCTCCCCAGTATGGGCACTGAGGGTTGCCAAGATGGTCTCAGGAAGGTGCTGGGAGGCTGATGGGGTGGGACAGGAGGCACCATTTGTGGCTAGGAAGAAACCAGCCAGGTTTTAGGCAAGAGCCATGAGGCTAAACATCCCTGAGAGGGCTGATTTAGAAGAAGATTTTCCCCACAGTGGGACCATCTTCCCTGCAGTGCCCTTCCTGCTTCCACAGGCAATGGATATACCTGGTCAGAGATAATTTACCACCCCACAGTACACCTGCAGGGGGGCAGAGTGAATCCCAGCAGCCCTGAGCTACCCCCACTGTCCAAGAGGCTGCCATGGCGCCTGGAGCTAAGCACAGGTACTGCCTGCCAAGGAGGAGGACGTGGAACACCTGCTCCAAATCAGGAGCCAGCAGGCTCTTCATTAATTTAATCAGATAGCAATAAATAATGCCAGTAATAATAATAAAAAGAAAGAGTGGTTCCAGTTTATTAATATCAAAACAGATCCAAAATGCTGATACACAGAAACTGCCCCACTCCCCTCCCTTCCCCCGATTTTGTTGTGAAACATCTTCATTGCCACGTGTTATTAAACAGCTTTCCACCTCCAGCTCTCTGTAACACCCAAAATGTGATTTTTAAAGTTTATTTTCTCCCCTTTTCTATAGAAGAGTCAGCACCAACACTCTCACATTGCACCAGGGAAACTGAGGCACAATAATTCTGGAGGACTGCAGGGGCCGTGCTGACCTCACCCTTGTCTCCAGAGAGTGGCACAGGCTGGATGTCACCTCCTCTTGATGGTTCAAGGCAGAGGCCTCCTTTGGAAAGAATGTGCTGTGCCTGAACTCCCTGCAGATAATTTGGCTCAGAAGGCACCTTCTGTGCTGTACTGTGCTTCTCATCCCATTCCCTCTGTACTTCTGGCCTTTTCTGTGAAGGAAAACAGCAATTCGCACAGTCACTCTCCTGAGAAGTGACGATTTTGAGGAGAGGGTGAGAGGGAAGGTGCTCATGGTTACCCTATGCCAGGACTGAGCAGCCCCACACATCCAGGATCCCTGCAGGGTGGTGCTGATCCACCTGCATCTACAGAGAAAGGAAAACTCATATGTGCATAATCTTTGCAGGCACCAACAGTACGAGGCAAAACAGCTTTGAAAACACTTACTCATGTTTCCAGCCACTCCCAATACTTGAAACATCACCAGTGATAAATAAGATCTTTTAATCGACCTTGATTTTTTTTCTCTTTCTTCAGTACAAATCTAGCCAAACTGTTATCATATTACAAACGTCTGTGTACTTTTGCCGTCTATTCCTCCTCCCCTTTATTTTTTTTCCTTTGGTATTTTGCCTACTTTGGAAGACTTGAGGAAGAACACTGATGCTTCCCAAGAAATTCAGCATCAAAGGCTTCCACACAGACAGCTTGTTGCAGGGAACAGGGCTACATCAATATCATGTCTTGTCAACATCTGTCCTACTCAGAATTTAAGCTTCCAATTGTCTTGTTCTTGAGTGAGTGCTGCTGTTACCTCTCAGCATCAGCAGAGGGGTGAGAAAGGCAAGTTCTCCCTTAACCACTGAGCTGAGGACTAAAAGAGTTCATATTTAGTACACAGCCTTCTCTCCCACTCCACTGCAATAGTGACCACCTCATTTAGAAATCTCTTGGACCCCAACCCTAAGTGGAAATACTCTCTAATTTTCTAATTATGTTTGTACACACAGAGTCAACAAACTGGAAACAAAGAGATCCTTTTCAATACAGTGGGACTTTCCTTGTTTGGAAAAATCTTTGAAACTACCTCTCCGGTTTTGGATCTGAAGTACCTCATATGTGTCTCCTCTTCCGTATGGGTTTTTAGGCAATTCTTTCAACATTAACTCTGTCCAAACATCCAAAGATATTTAGGATGCAACCCTAATTTTGAATAGCTTTTAAATCCCTGTGACCTCAATTCTTCAGCATCACTCAGATATAATATGATTAACAACAGCTCCACATCTTCTTTTCCCTTGAATTTGATTTGAGTAAGTCCTGGTAGGGGTGGCTGCAATTGTGAGTCTCTGACCAGAGAGGCAGGGAGATGGTCAAGCTTGATTTGTCACCTGTCAGTAGGAGCTTTTACAGTGACCCATGTTTTCCCTCCAGGAAAATGTCACCCATCCAGTGAACCATCTTAAGAACAACAAAAAGAGAGAACCCACCCCTTCTCTCCCACCACGACCCAAAGAACCTTCACAAGACCAATCCATTCAACTGGTGAGCCTTCCCCCTCCCCTTCCTTGTGACCACCAGCTGTGGTCACCTGAAGTAACTCCACCTGAGGGCCATCCCCAAACTCCCTCATGGAGCACACAGCTGCACCCCTGTAGTCCCTGCTGGTTTTCAGCATATTCACAGAGAACAACTGGAATTTTGGCATCCTTTCCCACAGGGCATATGTTTGGCAGGGATTGGCCTCCTTAAGTGCTAGATTGAGATATGCTGAGCACAACTTTCCATGACTTCAGAGACAGCTGTTGCACTATAAAGCACAGAAATTGAGTTTAAGCTTTCTAATTCCCCTACAAAGCCAAAATTTGAAGTAAAAAGCAGGCTGGAAAGCATGGGAAGTGATTTCACTGGTTGTTGAATGAGTTGTTCAACCCTTCATCTGTCAAAGGGAAAGCACTGAAGATGAAAACATAGCGCAGCTGTATTTTACAGGTGAATCTCTAGTAATGTATAGTTGACACAAGCTGTAGTCCTAACCCATGGTCCTCTGTGTTGAGGGATTTTATCCCATCTGAAAACCCCTAATAACTGTGCTATACAACTGTGATGTGTGCATTCCCCCAGACTAGGACTTGCCCATAGGCATCGAGGTGCCTATGAGCAGTATCTCCACATCTCTCCTACAGATCTGAGGTTGTCTTCTTGCTCAGGGAAAGCTGAGAAAAGGGCCAGGTAACTTTTCTCAAGCAAAGATTCCGAAAGGAGTTTCAGAGCGATGCCATGACAAAGTTCTCTTATATCTTCAGTAGACTAACTTCATAGAATCAGATAATCAGAGAATGGTTTGGATTGGAAGGAACTTTAAAGCTCTTCTCATTCCAACCCCCCTGCCTTGGGCAGGGACACCTTCCACTGTCCCAGGCTGCTCCAAGCCCCAGTGTCCAACCTGGCCTTGGGCACTGCCAGGGATCCAGGGGCAGCCACATCTTCTCTGGGCACCCTGTGCCAGGGCCTCCCCACCCTCCCAGGGAAGAATTTTTTTCCTAATATATGAAGCAGGTAATCCAAACCTACTCCCTCTCAGTTTGCAACTATTCCCCCTCATCCTGTCCCTCCATTCCTAGTAAGAGTCTCTCTCCATCTTTCTTGCAGGGCCCCTTCAAGAACTACAAGGCCACTGTGAGGTCACTGGACGGCAGAGATCAGCTCTCCCCAAAGCTTCTCCTGTCCAGGCTGAACAATGCCAGCTGTGCCAGCCGTTCCTCCCAGCAGAGCTGCTCCATCCCTCTGCTCACCCTGGAGCCTCCTCTGGCCTGGCTCCAGCAGCTCCAGCTCCTCCCTGTGCTGGAGATCCCTGACTTCAGGACTTCAGCTGTTCAACACAGGTGACAGAGACACAACATCATATCAGCCAGGGACATCAGGGAGCCCAGTACCACCAGGGAATTTCTATGTGTCCTTCAGGGAAGTCAGAATCTCATTGTTAGGATTTTGCCTCGTCCTTCCTTTGTCACCTCTCATGCTTCCTGCTCCTGAGTTTGTTGCTAACTCATTTTTAAGGCTTCAACTTGACTCTGGTGGTAGCAGGTGTTTTGACTTTGGGAATTTTTTCATCTTATTTCCTCCCCCTGTCCCAGTGAAGTGAAGGAGAGAGAAACTGGGCAAGCGTCCAAGAGCCAGTCAAGGTGGAGTGGTGCTATTTCTAGTTTTCCTTGGTTTTTTTACCTAAGGAAATGAAAATATTAATTCAGGACTGTTCAAATTCTTTTTTAATCCATATTTCATATGTTGGTAATGTTTTCCTCCTTTTGTGTACAAGCCTTTTTATTCTGATTGACTGCACTTATATTCAGAGAAAATTATTATTTGATGAAAGATAAATGCAAACTTCTTAAATGTTTTGACGATAAGAAAACTGCATGCAGTTTTTCCTTTCCTCCTTTGTAGGCTGGCGAAATAGGAAAAGCCAGTGCAGATTTGGCGCTTTTCCCAAAAGAGATATTTCTGGCTTTGTTAAGAATGCTGAGAATTCTTAGATCCAATCATTCATCTTTTATTTCAAGAAATGCTTCTCAACTGCACACCAGCCATGAACTATGCCTGTGCTAAAGTAAGTCCAAAAATATTACCCAGGGTTTGAATATGAAATATGAAATTCGATTCATTTTTGCAAGAAGTACCCAGGCACTTGACTGACCACTTGAACATTAAGATGTGTGTTTCCACTTGAGGAATTGAGAACATATATTCAAAAGTGAAACAGCTCTCCAAAGGCAAGTTAACTACATATTCTAGAAGTATTCTTGTTCAGATTGTATCAACTGAATGCTTCCAGGACTTCCACTTCAAACAAAACTTTACTGGAATCTGAATGTGTCTCAGCCAATTTTTTATTTAAATCAGTAAGTTGGTTGTTTTTTGGGGTTTTTTTTAAGACAGGGCTCTGTTTCAATAGAGATTAAAGATGGTCATAAAGCAAAAATTTTATTTCTCTTGGTTTCTGGTGTTTGGGTTTTTTTCCAAAATATTGTCCCAATTTTTTTTCTTTTTTAATGAAATTTTAAAGATGTTCAGCTAGTTTTTAGCAGTTCTACTTATTTCAAATAGACTTTTCCTACTATATTTTAAAGAACCTGTCACAGTCCTGCAAAGCATTAGCTCTAATTGAGTCAGTGTCTTCCTAAAGGGTATCCTGTAGGAAATTTTTTTGTGGTAGAGCATTATCAGGCTTCTCTTCAAGGGCTCAGTAGAGTGCCTTCAGCCCGCTGCAGCAAGAAAATGCCTTTCTCTCTCATTCAGCCGGTCACACCTGATAAACCCTTTAATGTTATCCGTTAACAATAACAAGAATCCCAATTAATCCAGTAACAATAACTTCAAAAATCTGCCTATTTGCATGGAGGCAACAACCAGAGTGAAAACTCTCAACCCTAATCATAAAAGGCCACGAAGGAGTCCCCATTTTATGCTATTTCCATCAGTGCAGACATCAATTTGGCTGGGAGGGTGCCTGTTTTAGGTGGGGTTAGGGAGCTGGGGAGCAGAGGCACAACTGGCTATGCCTGCATGTGCTGCGTGTGACAAAACAGGGGCTGTCAGAGCAGCAGTGCCACGGGCAGATCCGAGCTGTGGCTGAGCCTGTTGTCAGCCACGGCTCTCCAAAGACAGAGCTGTTGCAATTGGTGGGAGGGGGAGACTGGCAAAGAGCTTGGCAGGGCTTCAGCCTGCTCTCAGGCCTGGTAAGGACAAAGAGTTTCCACAGCCCAGTGGTTGTCTCAAGCGTCAGGCTTGGGTTTCTTATTAAAAAGTCATCCCCTGACCTAAGTGTCCTTCTTGGGAATGCAGGTTCATCAGTAAGACACGGCCTGAGCTGTGAGCTTCATGCTAAAAAAATGTGATGACTTCCATCTGAAGGCTTGATCCTTCAGTTATGAAGATCTCTTTAATTAGACGATATTCATTTCATTAACTGTTCTTTCAGAATATAAGAGTTTAACAGCAGGGACTGATTATTCTTTTCAGTGCAATGTAGATTTCTTTTTTTTTTTTTTTTTTTTTTTTATGATCCAGTTGGGAAATACTTTTGGGAAACACTTGTTCAAAACTAAACAAGACAAAAAGAAGGATTTTTCTAAGCCAAGAAATAATACTCCTAACAAAAGACTTTGGCTAGAGAAGGTTATGTAGGGGTGGTACAAATGATGTACCTTTGTTGCTGGTCTGAATTCAGGACAATGAAAAGTGCAACAAACTGAAATCACTGCACACCATGAGGAAATTAGGATGTTAAGAAGGGGCTGTCTGCATACACCCTCACTTATTTTCCCCCATCTGTGTTTCCCTTCTCCATCAGCCAGACTACAAGACCCTTTGAACTGATGGCAAACTTTCCATTGACACACACACACACAAAAACAGGCTGTGGACCAGATCCTGCAGTGTTTGCCCATTCAACAGGTTGAAATTAAAACAGGCAGAGGCAGAAGGATATAAACAGCAAATCCCTAGACCTATGCTGGTAATTTGAGGTATCATTCTTTATTACCAAAAAAACCTGCCAAAATTA
>WEKY01017095.1:6599-21550 GCA_013390045.1 Picathartes gymnocephalus | reverse complement strand
AAAAAAATAAGCCAACACCACCCACATTTTTCTGAAAGGTCTAGTTATGAGAAGCTCTGGGGTGACACCTCTAACACACCAGATAAATAAATGTTAAGTGTCCAGAAATGCAGCATGATCCAATGCAGCTGCCAGGGCAGAGCCGTTTCCCAGTGCTGGTGTCTTCCCCTTGGTCGCATTTCCCTGGGCATCCCAGAGGACATTCTTCCACTGGATTTCTGTCAGTGTAAGCTGTGACTGTATAACCAAATGCAAAAGCTGTCCAGGAGACTTAAATTTTAATTCTTACTCTTTTGGGGCCTTCTGTTTTTCAGTAAAAGTGTTTCATTATGTTATATAGCACCATGGCTCTGGGGTTGCTGTAAAAATAAAAGTGCTGTTACATTATGTTGCTATGGGTTCTGCTTTTCAGCAATGCTCCAGCTGATGAAGATTTTCCCTGCTAATTTGTGTGACCAGTAGCACTGTGATAGTCAGGACCATGATGAAAATGGGAACACACTACACCACACAGTGAAAACCCAGCAGCTTTTGCCATTGGAATTTGTGGAGCCAAAATTCTGTCCTATAAACCTCAGGAGTGCCTCCAGCTGTAGGAGCACCACCTGAAGAAGGCTGACAGTCCCTCAGATGCAATAAACCTGGATGAAATGTGAATGTTGCAGTGAACAGGGCTGTCAAATGCATGCACATCTTTGTTTCTTCTGATGGAGAGTGTACAGAAAAAAAAAATCAGGTTGCATTATGGTGTCATGGATGAAGGACCTCAATGCAGCCATGAAGAAAGAGGTTATAGGAGCCCTGAGTGAGGTTGTACAGGTCACCCCTGCTGGTCATTCATTCACAGCCTTTGTTTTATCCCTCACATCAAATGAAGACTCTGCAGCACTATGAATTTTAGCCGCATGCTCTGCCATCAGTTGCTTGGAGAAAATAACCAGGTTCTCCCTATCTCACACCAGGCACCTAAAGCTCAGGTTTTTCCATAGGATCTTCCCCTACTCTTCACTTTTTGGGGAGGACACACACAGCTGTGACGTTCTCTGATGTCCTGATGAATCATGGGCAGCAGGAAGTGGAGGAAACTTACACTGCTGACTCTGCATGGGGTTTGTGTGCTATGAATACGGTGTGAGGGGTGAAAACTTTGGATGATGTCCCATTAAATGAGCGCAGATTGTCCCACATAGGAAATCAGCTAAGATTCTCACAGAGAATGGAGCAAAATGTTGTGATTAAAGCTGTGCTGAATGAAGATATGATGTAGGGCTAAGTTTGGCCCAAACTACAAATGCGGTCTCATCAGGCAGTTCACGTCAGGGCTCTGTGTTACCCTTTCCACCCAGGCCAGTGGACCAGCGTTTGGCAGGGCCACCCAGCTGGGATTTTACAGTGGCAGCTGACATTCCTGACATGAAGTGCAGGGCCATGGAGTGATTTTAATCCAGCTGCAGGAAGCCACAACCTGCCACGGGGTGCTGGAAGGACACAGTAACACAACACCACTTGCCCAGGAGTCATGGCCTGACCCTGGGAGCCTCAAGGCTGGGTGTGCTCTGCCACTGGATGGGTTGATCTCAAGCTCAGCTCCTCCAGCTTTCCAGCTGAGGGCCTTTTAGGAGGAAAGGGCATTTCTCCAGGGATGTGGTGATGGGAGATAAGAGGTGCCTTCAGCCCAGGGAGGGAGGCACAAAGCAATTTCCACCCGCGCTAAAAGGAGGGGAGGTCAAACTTCGTCAGCACCATGCTGGTTGCTTTTTCTGGCCCACACCTACAAGAAAGGGCTTTTACAGAGCAGGGAGGGAGAAATCATCACCCCCGTGGAGACTGAGCCTGAGCATTGAGTCTTTATCTCATCCCAAAGGTGCCAGGCTTCAGGGGACCTCAGAGCACCTCAGCAGCCCCTCCTGACGAAAGGTAAAGCCCTGCAACATGATCTTTTTCCTCTCCTAAAATCTTTTCCTCTGGAGAGACTGTGGTCAAGGTTTGGACCGAGAGTGGTTCTCCTTTTGTGATCAGTTCTCACTATGTGGCCTCCAGTGCTCTTTTATGATGTTCTTCTCCTCTATTCTTCTCTGCACTTTGAAGTGCTCTTGGATGAAACAGCACGACATAAAATAAAATGACACTCATTATGAACACAAATGAAGCATTTGGTTTCAATTATCTCCCCTCTCTCCAGTTCTGAGGAGTGAGAAATCACTCATAAATGAAGGCAGCATTTTAAGAAATTGCAGACTTTACAGAGCAAGAGAAAGGAAGAGAAACAGGCCTTGAGATACTGAGGTTGTCACAGCGCAGAAAATGATAAGAGAGGAAAAGAGCTTGGCCTGGGGTACTTCCAGCATGCATGGACAGGGCTATACAGGCTGAAGAGGAGAAGAAAATTAACCACCAAAGCAGAACTCCCAATTAAGCCTTTAACTCAGAACTGGCTGTGCCACTGACCTAGGCAGTGACCTCTGGAAAGCCACTTTGACTCTTTGCATTTCTGGTTTTCCACAGAAGGTCCCTTTGGCCTGTCAAAGAGGAATTGAAGGAGAAAAGGGTCTCCTGGTGAAGAATTTCTTCCTGACCTGTCTCTCTCCCAGCTTCAGGAGGATATATCTAGGCAGAATTTCTCTAACTCCTCCACAACGAGGAAGAGGGACACTTTAAAAAAAAAAAAAAAAAGCACCAAAACCAAGCCAGTATTTGTCTCTTTACTCATTCCACTAATTTTACCATAACTTTGCCCCCTTTTTTTCCGACAGATGATGCTGAACCCTTAGAAACAGCATGTGTGGACTCTGGAAAGAAGAGCAATAAAAAGTCTTTACAGTATGCAAAACAGGATTTCATCCAACCCCAGGGTAGTGCAGTCCCATTATCCCAGCCTGTTTCATAAAACAGCCGCCCTGACAGCCCATGTCAGTATGGAATGCACTCAGTTCTGGGTTTTTTCATCCCTGCTTAAAAATGATCCCCTCTAACCTAGGCTGTGATGCACTGCAATTGGCATTCCTAAGCCTTACACACAACTTGAGAGGAGGACCTCAGCAAAACCCTCCCCGGGGCTGTGGGACTCAGCCGAAGCCCCTTTTCCCATTTTCCCTTGAAATAGACTCGATGCACCCCAAAACTCTGTAGGACCAGGCTCAGATGCAGCTGTGCTGAGGAGTTTGCTGTGTGCAGGCTGTACCAGTGAGAAAAGGGTTGGCTAACATGTGATTTTTGGATCCCTGAGAGGTCCCTGGTCTCTCCTGAGGCACAGCACAGCTGCTGTTTGGAAGTGCAAGGCACCACAGCACACGGATGCAAGGAAGGGAGGGAAGCAAAATACAGCATGTGCTGTAGAGGAAACTTTAAGTAAGCTGAAGGCTATTACTCATATGAGAACTAGAACCTCCACCCAAGATCCCCTACTTTTCTCCAGCAGTGCAAAGGGGACCAAAAATAATAATACCTTAAAAAAATTAAAAAGAGTTGTTTTTTTTTTTCTGAAAGGGTTTTTAAGGAGATTGCCCTGTGACAGAAAGATGGTATGGGACAGCTGTTTCTTTTTTGTTTCCAAGAGGGATTTTTTTACAAGGAAACCAAGAAACTATATGAAAATCAAGTAGTTCTATGGGTAAAGTAAATATTTCTTTGCAGGTTTTTTTTTTTTTTTAATTTTATTTATTTTTGGTTTTGTTGTGATAAAAAAACCTCTCCTGCCATGCAAACGCAGAAAGAGTCCCATGGAGCAGCTAAGTGCAGATGCTCAGAGGGAGAAGTCCATTTGTTGTTCCTACATTTGGTGTCAACTTGCAGTGTTGAAAAGCAGATACAAGCCTGAGGGTGGGACAACAGCACATGCATTCTTTTTAAATTTTTTTTTTTATTTTAACCTTGTTCATCTCTCCAGAAGGAGATACTGTGACATTCTCACTTTCCTAGAAGTGGTATAACACAGGAGCTGTGGGATCAGACTTTGGATAAAGTCCCTGGAAGGAGAGACCTCTGCCATAACTCTTCAAGAATTTGGAGCTTTGCTTCAAATGTAATTTTTAAGCACCCTTGGCAGCTGGGGTCTGTGAGTCTGAGCAGCTCCAGAGGACTGCAGTGGCCATTAAACATGACATGCATGAGAGGTTTGTATTTGTTTGTCCAACTTGTGGCCAGCATGGTCTTCAGCCAAGCTTGGAGGACAACAAGGAAAACTGGCTACAGCATGCAGTGCTCATTGGGGTTTTTTCAGGCATCACAGCTCTTCCTGCCCACCTGGCCATTAGCCAAAAAGGAATCTGTAACAGCTGATGCTTGTTGCTTCCTCTTCCTATCCCTTAGAGCATCCCATGGCTGATGTTGCTTCCACACCTGGGAATTCAGGTTCCTGTCACTGACCCGCTACGGGTTGGCAAAGGCCAGGAGCCAAAAGCGCTGATCCCCTGTGTCTTCTGATGTGAATTTTCAGGGAGAATGTGTTCTGTTTTGTTGTGTGTTTGTAGAGGTTTTTTTTTGGTTGTGTAAGGTGAGGGGATGTGACCCATGAAATGGGGAGAGCTGATCTTCCACAATTATAAAGTAAAAAAGACTTCACAGAGTGGACAGTGAGCCAAAAGCTTTGAAAGGGTGTTTCACTTAGGTTTTCACGTTATCAATAAGACTATAACATGATGACATTAAATGCAGCTGACCTTTCTCTTTTATGTGATTTTTATTAGTAAATCTCCAAAGACAGGCTTTTCTGAGTATGCTATAATTCTGCACTTGGTTTCTCAAAAGAGTTGAATAACAATGTTTTTCATTAGAGAAACGCCCATAATCATTAGCCTTGCCTGCCTCCAAGGAGCAGAATCAGAGCTGTGCCCCAATTGCACCATCTCCTTTTGCCTAGAAAACCACCTTCTCTCCTCTGTCAGCCCCGAGCTCACAGCTTGGTTTTGCACCACCAAAGAGCTGCCCACAGCTCCAGATTTTCCTCTCAGCCCAAATTATTCCAGACCTCCCTCCTCTGGAGGCTGCAAGGCCCAGTTTCTCTGCCTCTAACTGGCTCTGTCACAGAGCTAGGCAGAGCAGGGGGCTGCACAGATACACCAGAGCACGGCCAGTGAGCTCCCCACAGACCATAAGCTGCCACCTTTGCTGTGGCAAAGTCCCCAGAGCACGGCACATGCACCGCCCCCAGGAATTTGGCCCCAGTTTTGGTTTGCCATCCTGTGCAGCTGGGGAATAAGATGCTTCTATTGAATGTCAGCTCTTATTTATTAGAACTTGCAGTCAAACAATGGGCCACACACAGGGAGTGTCTGACAGGCCGAAAAATATGCGTGCAGCTCCGTAAACACCTCAGCCTTGTTTGCGTGCGCGTGTGAAGGCAGGGGACACTCTCTCCTTCATAATTCACGAGCTTCTTTTGGATTTCTGGGCAGCCACTTTGATTCTCTGGTTAGATAGGTGCATGTCCTCCTCCCTGAGAGCCACAAAAGGAGAAATAAAGCCCATGTTGAGCAGGCACAACCCTGCAGAAGGTTTCTCTGTCAAGCAGATACTTTCTCCCAGCACCACAAAAATTCCTGCTTATACCCTCAGATGTGCCATGGGCTGCCAGTGCGTTACAGAAGATAACAGATCTCATGTTTGCTTTCATGTTGTGAAGTAAAAAGCAGCAACAAGCCCATGTGACCATGGGATGGTCAGGGGAAGACTCGCCAAATTTATCTAGCTCAAAAGCAGAAAAATTTGGAAAAAAACCCTATCATTTTCCCTGGACACAAACTTCTTCTGAAATTTCATGGGAATTCTCATGCGAATGTTTCTAGATCTACTTCTGTAGGGCATTTGAAAACGGGATAAATTATTTAAAGTGCCTAACAGCATTGCAATGCAGCTTTGATGGGGGACGCAGTCATTTATCGGGAAATCCAGACAGAATGAGATTGCAAAAGTTGGGAGGTGATTGTCAGTATCCTTTGAGCACTTTCTAGCATTTCTGCCTCTATAGAGTCTAGAGGTGTCCTAAGCCAGCCTAAAGGTGACTAAAGGAAGCCTAAAGACAAAGGAAATGCAGGAGAAGTGCTGCCATGCCCAGCATTACCTGTCAAAGAGCCCAAAGTAGCAAGGAAGGTTATTGCCCTCAGTGATGCCACTGAAAAACCACTCATTTACTATAAAGCTTACTCACTTTCTTAATCCAGCGTTACTAAATCCACAAAAGGAAGTAAAAACTGGTGAAATGTCATATCTGAGGGCAGGTCATCACTTTCTTTCTTTCACACAGAAATGGAGACACACTGAACAGCAAATAAAGTGCTCAGGATCTTGACTAGAGCATGGGGAAATGGCCTGGATCTTGTGCTGTCAGACATTTATTTGTCTATTTCTACCATGTCTACAAATTTCTTTGATCATATTTTCACCTCATTTTTCCTTCAGAGCTGCTCACTGGCATGGGCTGGGCTGTGAAGGCAGTCAGCTGCCAATTACTGTCATGCTCCCTGCAGCATTTATTCATGCTTTTTTGTGATTTTCAAACAATTGCTTGCTTGTGTGTGAAAATCTGTCCCGTTTATGTGCCTCAGGTGAGGTACCTGAAACCACCAGCTGTTGCCAGAAGTGATGTGGCTTTGAGGGGCATTGTTCCTACAGAGCCAGAGGAGCACCAGGAATCACTCCTGTGCCTCTTGAAGGAGAGATCTGTAGAGATTTAACATGCTTCCAGTCAAGAGAGGCCCAAATTAAATGTTAAAATGAAAGTCAAGGAAGGGCATTTGAAATTAATACAAGCAGATGTGTGATTTGAAGCCACACAATTTTTTGCAAATTCCACCAACTATGACAAGTGCCTCAAGGAATGCATCCAACACCATCCCAGATAATGGGAAAGGAGGATTTTTGTAGGTGTGTTTGTAAACATCTTGAGGAACTGCTTAAATAATAATCTCATGAGGAAGCTCTCTTGCTCATTCCATTATATAGACAGCCCGATTGAAAATCTAAATTCTGAGTAGAACTCATTTTCCCCCTTCTTCTCCACTTATTGTTTTAAGCTTTTTTTTTTTTCCTAGTTAGCCAGTTCAAAGCCTCTCCAAATAAAAATTTATAGGACATTATTGCCACAGGGATTCTTGCCAAGACAATGAGCAGGGCAGATGCTGGCTTGTTGATTCACTCACTCAGCAAAAAGCTATGTGGATGATTTTGTTTTCCTCTGAGGTGCAGACTCCCTTTTCCGTCCATGCTTTCTTGGGCCTGCATGGACCACATGTCTAATACAAGCAGTTGTTGGATTTCTGTTAACCTGCTCCTGTCTGGAAGTCAAGGAGTGGTTTGCCATTGACTTCAAGAGTTCTAAATATTCCTTCCTCTTCTCTAAATTATCTACCTTACATCCTTCTATCTCTATTTCCCACTAATCTCTAAACACATCCTGATTCTACTCAGGAAAAAAAAAAATAAAAATGAATACAAGAAGTTCAAGGATTGAGTGGAAAGCAAATATTTATTTTTTCTTTTTAGATAGGAAAATTAGGTATGGAATTCAATCAATATTTTTGTGCAGCAGAGTGCTCTCAGACTGTTCTGGTGTTTCATGTGAAAGCAAAAAATGGGGGGATATGCAATTTTTACAAAAGAAGGTTTCCCTGAAAATGAAGAAGATGATCACTGACAAATATGCTGCAAAGGTACTAAAAAATTATTTTCTAATTATTTGTGATAGACACTTGAAAGACCTTACAGGAGGCAAAATTTAACTTAGATCAATGGCATATTCTGCTTCTGACCCTCCCCTCCTAATCCACAGAAACAACCCCAAACAGTCTCACAGGTTATATCTTCAAATATGGGCAGCATCTGGGGTGTAGCCAAAATTTTCTGCCTATATCAGGATTCATTTCAATTGCCCACAGCAAAATGCTTTATTTGTTTACATTTCAATGCAGACTCCTGGAGTTACTTGACTAAAGGAGACAGATCTCTGCTGTTTCATAACCAGTGGCATTTCGTTCACAGATTGAAAAAACTGGTGGCAAAATTACACTACTACATGATTTTGCACTACCTGTTGATGTTCTGTATCATGGTTCTTTATGTCATTGATTTTTGTAAAAGTCATTTTTTGTAAGTCTGTGTCTCTACAGCCGTATGTTGGCTACAGCAAAAGAAAAGAATGTAATTTAGTTTCCTTCTTTTTTTTTTTTTTTTTGGTAGAAATTGCACCACTTTCATTTTTTGTAAATGAATATGTTTAAGATTAAGTTCAATTACTAAAGAACCACTTGAAACTGACCTTTGACCATAAACCATGTGTTAAAAAGACCAAGAGTGAGAATTCTATTTTCTGGGATTCATCTGAATTAGTCCTGGAATTTCTACGGAAAAAAAACCACAACTTGATGTGTTAGATCAAAAATCACAGTTTGTGCGTTCAGAGATTAATTTCCTACATCATGATCTACATTCACTTTGATTTCAGCCACTTTAAAACTCTCTCTCTCTCTTAATGCAAAGAACAACAGCTTTCCCTTTCTGTCAAAATGGTATAAAGAACAAAATATCTGGTGGAATTAAACAGTGATGTCATTTCAAGGGGGAAACACATATCAGCTGTGAAACTTTGCGTTTCTCACTCCACCTTGGAAATATTTGGGTACTCCTGGGAAAATAAATATGTATTTGATGGCAACTTGGACAGAATTAGCGTGCTACACAGAAACAAGAGGGAATGAAACATAACACACCCTGGGTACAGTGAAAATATTTCTCACCATAAGCAATGTTAAGTAATGTATGAATTCCCTTTTATTTCAGTAAGAAAAGAAAATCAGAGTTATAAACTCAAGATGTGTTGCCTCTGATGTATCTGGCTCAATCTGAAAATGACACCAATGAACCAGGCTTTCTCATGCTATCCCAGCTAGGACTTTTATAACTCTGTATTTAAAACTCACACTAAACTGCTCGAATGTATCCAAACACGTTGCCTTGTGGCACGGAGTTTGACAGCTAGGAGAAGGAAAACAGAGCAGAAAAATAAGTGGAATGAAAAGCTAAGACCAATGCCTGAGTCTGGGAAAGGTGAGTTTCAATGCTGGCTCCACCCAGTCTCTTTACAGTTGTGAAACTGATGCTACAATTGGGTTTCAAAGCTCATTTTTGACACCTCCGCCTTTTCCCATTCCTAAGGAAACTGACCATAATTTAGAGATTTCAACAAGTTCCTTATTGTAAAAATTAGCCCACCTAGCAAGGGTGAAGTTGGACTGGCTGCCTAATGGTAACCTTGGAGCACAGGGATCCCTGACTTCATCCAGCTGAAGAATGATCACGCCTCAGTGGTGGCTTATCAGGAATCAGAGTTCCTAACAGGCAATTTGACCTGAGTTTCTAATGTGGAACCACCAGCACATTCTCTGCTTCATGACTACAACCAAATTAGCACAGTAGAACTTGGCCTTTTAGTTTTATAAGCTCCATGTGGACAGGTAGGACTGAATACTTGTTCACTCAGTTTCAAGCTGTTTTCCAGACCCAGGTAAAAATTCAAAGTAGACAGCCTGACCCTGTAGCTGAGTCCATAGAAGTAACACCCATGAATACATAGAAAAAGTCAGATCCAGAGCCAGACACTGATTCTGTGTGTCTTGTCACAGAATCACAGCTGGGATGGCCCTTCATCCTGTCCAGCTTTGCTCAGTCCCACTGGGCCAGGTTGCCAAGGAACCTTGAGCCACAGAACACAGCCCTGAACAACCCAAACCTCCACCCCTGGGTCTCTGTCCCACTGAGCAGTGACCCCATGGTCTTCTCAGGCTTCCTTTGACAAAATTCTTATAGAGAGACCCTGTCGTCCCTTGTGCTCTCTGATGGTTTCAGCCCCTGGTGAGCTCTGGCTCTCCTGATCCCACTCCAATTTGCACCTTCTGGGCAGCCTGTCCCTGCTTCCACCACTGAGTCCTTCCCTCCCCATGTTCTCTGTGCTGACCCACTGCCAGCTCCTTGCAGCAGACCATTCTTGTAGTCTGAAGAGGCTGACATGGAATGTCAGCTGGCTTGTCCTGGATCCTTTTGACCCCCCGAGGGCAGTTTTCCATGAGACTGTGACAAGAAGGTTGCCTGCATGGCGTAAATCTGTTTTTCTAAAGTCCAGGCTTGTCCTGCCTTATTCACTCCTCTTAAACACCACAGATTCATGGTCCCTGCAGCTGAGGCTGCCCTCAGCCTTCCATCTTCATGGTGAGTGCCTGGTCTAACAAAGCATCTCCTCTGATCAGTTCATTAATTGCACACGTCATGAAGCTGCCCTCCATAAGCTACAGAAATCTCCTGGCTTCCCTGAAACCTTGCCAGCTGCCTTTGCCACACAGCAACCTGCGTTTCAAGTCAGTGGTCACAAAAGCACACCAAAAAAGAAACCTAATCAGCTTTTGTCCATCAGCTGCAAAGCAAGACTGAGTTTTGTTATCTTCAAAGGCAAACCTGTGTTGATGAATCCTGCTTAATTCTTTCTGGTGACACACAAAGGACATACCGTGGGGTGTGATGATTCTCATCCAGTAGCCCTTTCCACTCAATTAAAAGATCAGAGAACCACGGAACTCCAGAATAAGCTGAGCTGGAAGGGAATCACAAGGGTTATGGAGCCAGGTTCCTGGCTCTGTACAGGATAACCCCAAGGATCACAACGTGTGCCTGAGACCATGGTCCAAATGCCTCTTGAATTCCAGGCCCTGGAGATCCTGTTTCAGTGCCAACCATCCTCTGGGAGAAAAGCTTTTCCCTAGTATCCAACCTAAACCTCAGCTGCCACAGCTTCAGCCCATTCCTTCGTGTCCCTGTGACCATATTCTCCTGCAAGGAGCAACCTGCCACCTTAAACTGCTCTAATGCCAGCAGAGTTGTATTTAGTGCAGCTTGATGGATTTAGAGCCGCTGAGGCTTCTCCTTAACTTCTCTGGATCCCTGAGTACTGCAGTGAGCACTCTGTCAGACAGAGCTACCCCACGGCAAAGCAGAATTAAATCCTAAAACACACAATTTAAGCACTACTTGGTTGCCCTGTGACTTTGCCAAAAGCAGCAAACCAGGCGTTTTAAGGCAAAGCTTACAAATAAAGGTCCTGTGAGCCAAATGCCCAGGACTAGCCTTAACAATTTGATGTAGAAAGCCTTCATCCACCTCAGCTCACATGCAGGAGCAATTCCTTGAGGGAGCATTCAAAGTCTGCCCATTTCCCTCTGATCACTGCCCACTGCCTGCTTGATTTGTAGTCTGAGGACCTTCTGCAGAGCTCGGCTGCTGCACAGTGCCCAGGAATGGGAGGGGGTTTGTGCCCTTGCCTGTGGAAAGACAGATAGCTCAGTCAGGGCCTCATGGTTCAGCTGTGCTACATCCTGCCGGCAGAGCTGAAAACTCCATATACCATTTTGAGCTCCTTGTGTGGACCAGATAAATGGTATAAGAAGGTGAAGAGAAACCTGGCCTCAGGAAAGTTGGGGTCCACTTTTTGCCCTTCTACAGGCAGCTGCAAAGTCACAACCAAGGCACTGAGAGATGTTTAAGCCTCTTACTTTGGCAGCAACAGGAGTTTGATGCCAAAGTAAACATTAGGATGGGAGCTATATCCACGTGTATAATCTCTACAGGATGATGTTCATATGCAACCAGGACTGTGAGCTGGGGAAATATTGAAAAGAATCTCTCAGAGGGACATGGCTGAAGAAAGATATATAGAACTAGCTGCAGCCTGGCTGTATCCTCTGATGGCAAAAGCCCACTAAATTGCTCAAAGAGGGTTTAATAAAAAACCTTCTACCAGGATGACTGAATTCACTTCACTGCAGAGATGCTTTGTGCACTTATTGCCCAAAGACCTGCCAAATACTCCTTCATATGCTCCAAAAAGTTTCCTCCTTTTCTCTCACCACAGCAGGAGGTTGCCTCTCCCTTTCCTCTCTCCCAAACACTCCAAATCCTTAGTGCCGGGCTTTAACTCTAAACTTAGTTCTGAGGCTGAAAGAAGCTGGTTTGTCCATCTAAGTATTGTCAGTCATGCAAAACAGGACAATGCTCCTGTCCAGACTGCTAAAAGACTTTGCTGTTGCACAGAAACCAGGATGATTCAGGATGAAACGGGGCAGTACATTTAATCCTGTGCTGCAAGCAGCACAGGACAGAAGTAAAGAGCAATGGGTGTCTGACTTGTCACAGCTCTTTTCTATACACCTTCTACTACTTTGCAGACGGAAGGATTCGCAGCAGAAGATTTCACAGCACAGCTGAGTAGCCAACACAGCTGTGTTCCAGCTCCAGAGGAGGGCTGCTCCAGCCCTACAGATCCATAAATCCAGGCATAAATGCTCACTTTTGGACAAGGGACAACATGCGAGAGGAGGCTGAGTACAAGGACATGACACCTTCCACATGCTTGTCTCAGTTGCTCTGTGGAGAGTCTGTTGCCTGGGGAAGATTTTGGGCTTTTGGACCATCTTCCTTTTCAAAAACCTCAGAGGGACTTTATAAGACAGAGGGCTAATGTAGTCCCTTGGTGATGGGATTGCAGCACGAAGATGAAAAACACAGCAGTAGGAGAGGGCTCGTGGTATGTCTGTGGCTCCCACTGGTGCATGGCCAGTGCCTTTCAGTGACTCGTGGCCCTCCTCTTCCTGTTCTGGCCAGGTCAGAAGGTGAATCACCAAAATGATGGGAGGGGAGAAAAATAAAATCATTGCTCATCCATAGGTTTGGCCGCTGGTTTTCCAGAGGCAGCAGGTTGGGTTGTGGTGGTCTGGGGCTGAAGACCAGGGTTGATTTCAAGTCCTGGAGACTAAAACGAAGAATGCCAGGGATTTTTGGAAAGAAAAAACAATTCCTTGTGAGATTTAAAGCTCAAGGTTGCAGTGTTTGTACAAGCCTGGCACAGAATCCTGTCTCAGCATGGCTCTGCTGTTGATGGCAGTGTTTTTACTGACAGATCAACCTGGAGAGTCCAAGCTAAGATGAAAATGGCAGGGAACAAAACAGGAACAGTGGATAGCTAGGCCACATGCCACTTCAGATCCTCACTTGTTCCCATCACTGCTGCCACACCAAGTGTGCCCTCTCTGTCAACCAAGCCCTGGGAGAATGGAGGGGGCAGAGCCCTCAGAGGGGAAGAGCAGAAGGGCAAGGGTTGATGTCTGACAGTGCCTGAAGGCAGTCTGGTTATGCTGTTAGCCCAGAACATGACTGGAGGAAAAGAGAAGAGGGAAAACTGTTCCAAAGTTGCATCACAGACAAAGTAAAAGCTGGATCCTCTACCACATTTGAGAGAACCCTGATAAACAGAGCTGATGGATGATCTCCAGTTGTTCCTCACCCATATGAAAATCCCTTTACCTTTCTTGTCTGTCAGTCCCTATCCCATTCCCTGCCTCTTTCGGAGCTGGTGGGTCACTGTGCTTTTAATAGAAGGTTGAATTCTCTGGCAGACAGTACCATTCACTCACGAGAGGTCTCTCAGGCAGAGCATCATCCCATTAGCCTGTTTGCCTCTCCTCCCCTTTCATCTGTTGTTTGTTTTCCATTCATACACAGAGAACTCAGGCCCTTGCCAGACCATTTGCATGTTTTGTAAGAGGTGAGGGTGATGCAAATGCTAGGAAGTGCATGTTGTCTATTATTTGTGCAACATGTTCTCTACCTCCAGGTTATTTACCTTGTATTATGTGTTTAGTTCTTCCCTATTCAGACCTTGGCCCAGAAGTAAACTCATAGGAAAAATCTAAGTTTAAGAGCTGCAGGTGTGCCTGTGAATGGCTAGGGCAGAAGAAAAGGCTGAGCTGGTCTGGTTCTTGCTTTGCCTCCAGCCCATTACAGTGTTTTGGACAAACCCTCTGTCCCCGAGGGGTGGTGGAGGAGAGCTGTGTTTGTACAGCTGCATGAACAGTGAAATCTGTGGTCTGCTCTCATCAGGAAAGTACTTTTTCTACAGTGCAAGAGATTTTTCTGCCTCTTGGTGAAGGATTCCTCCTCAGGGTACTACTGCAGGAGGCAGACAAACCCACTTCAGCAGCTTTGTAGGACTTGAGTATCCATCAGAAAGGACAGTGGCAGTTTCTAGAAAGAATTCAGAGATATCCTTACCTAATCATTACAGGTGAAGATCACAGCTGAGGCTGAGGATGCTGCTGGAGCCTGTTATGGAAACAAGCAGCACAGCTCCGGTGTCCGAGTCAAAGCTGAGCAAACAGGAAAAATACAGCAATCATCTGAAGGGACAGGTAAATTCCCATTTAAAGATGGCATATTCAAAGCTCGGTTATTGTTAATGACATCTGTTGGTGGTAAATTAGCCCTTGTTAAACTATCTTTAATTGTGCATTATTGCTGAACTGAACGGGAAAAATGCAGTTTTGGCCTGGAACACCCACTGGCAGAGAACCTTTTCTTGCTTCCTCTGTAAGTCATCAAACAAATTAAGTCTTGCAACCCTGTATCACATCACGAAAATCACAGAAGCCCACAGCGAGTGGTTTACAAACCATCTCATCAAAGATCTTCACTGAAGAAATCTATAAACAAGTTGCAAATTTACTGCTGATCATCTCAAGCAACTGTGGAAATTGAGATCAAGATGTGTAAGCAGATTGAAAGATAAAATTCCCTACACCAGTTTGAAAACTAAATGAGTGCCTGTCAATTAGCCACAAGGCTTTGGTGACAGTGCAGGAGAAAATTATATTGGGGAAAAAAACCAACAAACCTTGTACTACAGGTCCAGTGGAGCCTTAAAATTAATTTACAGTGTAAATTTCAGTTCGCACTGATTATCTCCCATTTCTACTTAACTTCATGAGGGCCCACAGTTATAAATATCTGAATTTAAAGACCTGCTTTCCTTTAGGAAGAGCTCCATCATCCCACTGCTAGAGCAGGAACTAAATCTTCTTCACCATAAACTTGGACCAGGCTTCAAAAAAAAAAAAAAAAAACCCCACAAACAAAAAACC
>WEKY01017091.1:72134-86142 GCA_013390045.1 Picathartes gymnocephalus | reverse complement strand
AGACTAAACTGTGCTGCTATGCAACACCACTAGAATGCAGGAGGGGTAAATGAAGACAGACATGAACTGTGTATGAGATAACTTATTTTATTTATTCAATTCTCAACTTAATTTTGATGCTAAAAATTGGTCAAAGGCACTTCAAAGAAGGTATTTAAGAAAAAAATCATTATGGTGACTATTCCAGAAAAATCACCAACTTTTATCTGCCATTAGGAACACAACTACCTATAATTGCAAAGTGAAACATTCACAGGTTTTAAGTGGAGCATACTGTCCAGCAGTAATATTCAATTCCTTTAGACTATTAATAATATTTGTGGAGTATTTTAAATACAATGTGGCAAAATAAAGCATATTATACTTTTGGAGTTCCACAGAAGACTTCTTGACAGAAAAAGGACAAAACTGCCTTTCCCAGTGGTCCTGTATTGAGGGGTCTATTTTTATCTGTGCGTGCACTATCAGCATCGGTAGCAGGTACAGCAGAGAAATAACCCACACTTTTCAGTCATACAAAGACAAAACACCCTGCTCAGATAACAAAGCATTTATAAGAGGTCTATCAGCTACTCACTGAAATTTATATTTCTGGAAGCATAACAGAACAAATGACAACATGAACAAACAGTGATTTTTAATATACACCCCCACCAAAGCAAAACAAAGAAACTGTCCTTAAAGGCAAAAGTACTGTGAAAAGAGCTTCCACAAAATGAGAGATGGTATAAACATCACCAGTGTGTAACCTCTTAAATAACACAAATACGGACTGCAAAAATGAATTGGGAGTGAAAAAAGATTAAAATTGGTCTTTTTGTGCAAACAAAGCCTAATACTCTCTTCTGCAAACAAGCAGTAATACTCTCCTCTGATTAAGACCAGTAATCAGAAAGTAACTTCTTGATATTCTCAACCTTTCTGAAGTGCAACCCCTTCATACAAGGTTAAAATGTTACTCTGTCACACCAGGGGACATTCCCACATCCACTGCCTGGTAATTTCAAGAAACTAGTTCAAAATTTTTAGATGGATCATTTAAATCACTACAGTGCCAACGGAAGCTTTTAGGTTTTATAAAATCAAGAAACCTCTTTTAGAAACCAAACCAAACCAAACCACAGAGCAATAATCTGCATGGCCTAAGTAAGCCCATGCTGCCGTTCTTCAGGAAGTCTCTCCATCTGAAATACAGCCTCCTTGGGCTGCAAAAATTCTCAAACTCAGTAAATAATTTCTCAAAGCACAAAGACCTGAGAGTGAAATAGCAGACTACTAATAGTAGTGTAATATTGTACACAAAAATTATACTAACTGATCACATTCCAACCTTGTCCACTGAGGCTTCCGAAGGCAGTGGGATAGAAACCAATTATTCCAGAGGTATCAGCTCATGGTTATAGCAATACAATTCAACAGAGAACAACAGGTCTCTGTTATAATCACACAATGTAAAACACGATATTTTTCCAGCTTGTCTGGAAAAAAAAAGAATTCTTTGCAGTGCTGTTATAAAGGCAGAAGAAACAGATTCAGAGGCCTATGCACAAGGACACTTTAAAACAAAGAAGGGACATTTGAAGAAAAGGCTACTCATTTCTCTGGATAGGCCACCCATTTATCCCAAGGTATTAACCTTATTCCCTTCAGAAAGGGAACTTGCTCCTTTACTTTTCCAGTCTCTCTGAGGTGCCGCACATTTTGTGGAAAGGGATATTCCTGCCCTGCTCTGCTAAACCCACAAGCCCCAGCTGGGCAGCAGGTAAGAATTAGAACTGCTGCTGAGAAAAAGGCTTCACCCTGAGCTCAGTGGCTGGTTTACCTTGTTACCCCAGCAAACAACCTGTGTTGAGCTCAAACATCCTGCTTCCTCCTGTCCACCTGAGACTTCTGCTGGATGAAACTGGAAAGCCAGAGACAGGATAGTCAGGACAGTAAGGAACAGGAAGAGGAAATTATTTTGCTTCACAGCACAGCACAGGGCAAACATACAACACAAATCTGCAGAATATATGCAGGATTAGTTCTGCCTGTTGTGGTAGAAAATCTTTAAATCCCCATGGATTAACTGAAAAAAAGCAGAAATAAAGGAACTGTACAGTAGTTCAACAGATCGTCTGCATGGGCTGAATTTACAGAGATCAGGTTGGGATGCTGATTTCATTTTATAACTTCCGTAAGTACTCCTGAATATTTTAACTGCTTGTTTGAACAGTGCCATTGGTGTTATCAATTCCATATGGACTTCACAATATGATTGGTTTGTGTTGCATGTAGGATAAACATTTAGCTCACAGAAGGAAGCACCCTTCAGCATATTAACATCCCTCTGACTATGGCAAACTTTTTTCCTTTCTTAAACCAATGCAATTATAATATTCTACTTAAGTCAATTAAAATACCATAAAATAAAGCTCATGCCCCTACCAATACTTCAGAAGCAGTGCTGCTCATAAAGACCTTCAACAGATTTAACCATGCAGGAACTATTTAACCAATACTTGATAGATGAACTTGATCTACATTTGGGCAGAGATGATGTATGCAGCATTTCAACACCATGAGCTGTTTCAGTAATTACCATTGTGCTGCAGAGCAATGGTCAGAAACAGTCATGACTTTACTGTTGGACAACAAAAAGAACTCCAATCTGACTAGAACAATCTTTGGAAAAAAAAATTCCAGTACTTTATGGGGACATCATCTTCCAGGAACATCCTGAAGGACCAGCAGTAGTAAATAAGGCTGTCTGCTACCACTATGTGCCCTTTTCAAAACAATGATTGGAGGTAATTAGGTTATGTCCAAATTCATCAATATGATGAAGGTGAAAAGTAACAAAAAGATGAAGTAACTTTTGTTCAAGTGTGGAATAAAAACATGTCACGCTTAATCCCATTCCCCATACTGGTATTCACTCAATTTGAAAAGGAGAAAACCAGAAAGTTTTATATTAACTCTATAAAACATACATTTGGCCTCTGAAAAAAAATCAGTAATTAAAACATCTATTTTGTCCCACACCAAGAAAGTGTTTCCAGTTAAAAGGCAGAGATACTTATGAAGTAGTGGAGAAAGTTAATGCACTTTGAAAGATTCCTGCATTCAGGCTTGCTTACCTGAATAACTATGTATTTCAGCTTCCAAAACAGTGAAAAAAGGATCATTTAACACTTTGTACTGAAAAAGGTAACAAGAAGCAGGTACAGAAATTTTTTTTTAAGCGGAAGAAAAAGATGTTCAGAAAAGTTAAATAAAGTACTTCAATCAAATAAACTGACTTTGGTGCAGTTTTAAAATAGGACATTTCCATATGTGAAAATTTTAACCTCTAGTGAAAATTAAAATTGAAACACACTAATTATACAGTGGCTGAAACCAAGTTGTTACAATGCAACTTCACTAAGATACTATTCTTCCTGGTTTATAGGGCAGGTGGGATGGAAGACAGACTTCAGCGTTCAAAAGCATCTACCTTATGCCGAGAAATGCTAAGACAAATTTTTACATCCATTCAACCAAAAGGATAAGCTAATAAAAGGAAAAAAAAAAAAAGCCACAGGCAAATATGTAAGCAGCTTGCATCACCTCAGCAATTTAAACAACAGTAACTGTTTCTGGGTTTTTCTCCAGAAGAGTATTCCTCCCCAAAAACTTAATATTGTTTTGCACAACAGAATTTAAAACTTTATAAATAGTTCATAGCAGAGAATTGTTTCTGAAACAATTCAGATTAATCTTGTGGGTGAAATTCTGCCGCTCTGTTGTTAAGGCAAAGCAGATTGGAGACTCTAATCCTGTGCCTCTGCCTTACTTTTAGGGCAAGGTACACAAAGTAACTTCAAGATGTTGAGAATACTTAAGAAAACCATCATGAAGTGTTTGACTGGGCACCATCCAATTTCTAATATTAGAACTGACTTAATGGAAAGGAAATAGAGGAGAACAGAAAAAGGAACAGAAACATGGTACGATCATCTGTGAATCTGTCCACTATGGGTTTTACACAAATTCTTCCACATATTATACCAGAGCAACCTCCAATTTCACAGCTTTAGGGCCCCAAACCTTCGTGAGCAGGGCTGCAAGGTCACACTATCCCAAGCAGTCAGAGCCAGCACCAGACTCTGTTGTACACAGGGCGACAAGAAGTGCTGCCAACTTGATTTCTGAAGTAAGAATCGCCAGGAGTAATTTCAGTCCACAAGCTTCATGCACAAGTTTGAGGAGACTCTTACTCATTGTACTGGCTTCTTTATGGTTTTTTCAAAGTCCAATTAGCTCTCAGAAATTTTTTGCTTTAGCTTTTGATTATCCTCTAGTGCTTCATTTTTGCTCTGCTCTTCTGGATTCTTTGACAAATCAGGATTGTACCTATACAAATACCCATATGGACGAAGATGATAAATCAAATATTCCAAATGATACATAGTCACAGAGTCAACATAGTGGAATGAAACTGCTAGATCGGAGCAGCATCCAGGACCCTGAAACACAAAACAAAGCAAAACAATCAGCAAGAACTGTGAGGCATACCCTGGATTAAAGATCCAGGGAGAATTCAACTAAATACTTGATTTAACAGTAAGAAATTCACTACCATCAGTCATACATATACTTCAAAAGTTAATGTTAGGTGAGCAAAATGTACCAGACACATCTGCCAAGGCATCTTTCCAAAATAAAGCTGACAAAGACTTTTGCTTCTGTGATCAAGCCAGTGAAAAAACTAGCTGCCCTCATGAACGTCAGAGGTTTTCTGCTTTTTCATACTTAATTTTTGATGCTGGTGTTTAAACAGCACCAAGAAGCAGCAAGCAGGCCTAAACGGGTTACATTTATATATGAAACAATACACGCCTGTTACTTATGTCAGCATCCAGAGAGAATGTATAAGCAAAATGTGTGAGTACCTGCACCTGTGTGTGTTGACACATTATACAGTTTGGCAGTATTGTCAGTATCTAACTTCCTACTTACAGAAAGCTGCAACAAGTAATTGCACAATTTTGTTTTAAATGCCCTGATTTCATTGACATTTTAAAGAGCTATAGGATCATTGTTAACACATTTGTTACAACTTGTATTTTATAGCTCAAATTCAGCTTTGAAAACACTTTTCTGGAGCATAGTTTTGGGGTTTCTTTTTTCAGCAGCTTTGACTGCAGAACTGCTAATATTTCAAATCCAACTGGAACTAAGATTAAATATTTAAAGACACCAAAGAGAACAATTGTTATATAACTGTCATTCCTTCAATACTTACTAAGTTTGATCAATATAGCTTGATTTTGATACCAGAAGAAGTAGTCTCTATCCAAACACAGGTATGACAGGACAGGGTAAAATAGGCAATTCCCATTATGGATCAGTTACAGATGGAACTGTCCACAGCTCAGCCACCCATGCACTGCAGCCTTAGCTAAACCTGCTGCCCTCCTGACACACTAAATACAGTATCATACAGCTGGTTTGAGCTACAGAAGTGCTTTAGCTGCTAAATACAAGTATAAAAATAGATTGCTGCTTTACAATGAAAAAAATCTACTGAACCAGACTCTTTTTTTCAGCTTTAATATGTAAAAAATTCCAAATCCTGAATTCTTCCACATAATGCTAATCCACACATCACACGCTCACACACATCATAAGATGCACTTGACAAAAGGGATAGCAGGTTCCTAAGGACTTACTTCTACAGCAGGATAGTAATTGTAATTCCAGTACCAGAATGTTTTTGGTAGGTATCCTCTGATTAAGTGATGTTCTGGAACAAACGGATGAAAGGTTTCTCTACCACTTGTATCCCTAGAATCTCCTGCTTCCACGTTGATGATCTCCATGCATTTCCCTAGTGCCAGATCTTCAATAGAGGAACTGTGAGTGCATTTGTTCATTTTAAATGCAGCTACGAATCTCTTCAGAGCTTCCTTGCTCAGAACATATCCTGCTCCTCCACTCATGTAGCCCTGCTTCACATAAGGCTTAAATCTTCTTCCAAAGTATATTGGTTGTTCAGGACTGTATTTTGAAAGAAGCCATCTCAAATTGTCCAATATAACATATGTATCATCATCTGCTTTCATAAACCAATCAGCATCATCAAAATAATGGTCATATACATATTGAAAAGCTTTAATAGTCTTCCAGTACAGTTGGTCCCTGCCCTCTTTGGTTTCTAGGCCCACAGTTGGGAAGTCTTTATTTTCCTCAGAGCTCATAAAAAGAACTTTATTACAGCGTTGGGCCCAGGTGGCCTTAACATGCTTGGCTTTCTTTTCTAGATTTTGAGGTCCAGTCATAACCCAACACAGTATTTTCACCTTGTGATACAGTCCTTCTGCAATATTTTTATCCTCATCTAAAAAAAGAGAAAAGTTGTAAAACCGTATTAGAGATCTTTGGCAAACAAACTAACAGCAACCTCCCCCCTCCTCAGATATTCTGTTTCTAGATCAGAGAAGACATACAGACAGAAGAGAGGCTTTTGCTTCCAAATGTACCAGTCAATGAACTCCATTCTAGATTCTGGAAGGAAACAAACAAGACTCTCAAAGGTTAAAATTTTTAAAGCTATTTAAATTTCATAAGATAAAGAAGAGTGTAAGAGTTATCAAAATGGGTGACTGTTCAGGGAAGTGTGGCTTTAGCAAACCTTGATTTGTACATAAAAACCGCTTGGAGGCAACCTCTTAATGGTCTTGGAAGACCAATGAAAATTTAAAAACAGAATATTTTTGCCATTCACAATGAATACAACTTAATCAGTACAACACAGAAAGGCCAAAAAGCTAATTAGCTCTTCTATATATATTCATGTTAACTAACAAAACCTAATGGATATTTCTAAAACAGCAACATATGTTTTAAGAATAAAGCCAATGGTAAACCAGAAATAATTTAACAGGTTAAATAACTTAGGATACTATGAAACAACCATTATTGTTTTAAACATTTTTATTTGTAGCAATCCAGCAGAATAAACACAATTATCTGTGGTGTGTAACAATGTTTTTCAAGCTACCACAGCATTCATTGCTCTCAAAGAAACATTTTCACTTGATGCATACAGGAAGATTTTAACTCATGTAAAAGAATATTTCATGGAGAGTGAAACCTGCATAACTGGTACTAAAATATTCCTGCTTTATGCAACTATAGATCAGATTTCTTTGTAAAAATGTTCCACAATTACATGTGAAACACAAATTCATCATACAAAGTTTGGAGTTTAAATACGTCTAAATAACAAGTTACTTAAGTAACATCTTCAGCAAATGCATTGCAGTGCAATTTTTCTCAACCAACCTGTCCCTACTCAAACACTCTCTGTATTTGGGATTTAGAATTAATTAATTTAATGAAATATATCAAGTGTAAAAGTATTCCTAAAGTATCTGAAGGGTCTACCTTCTCTGAAAAAAAAAAAAAATTCAGACTGCAAGAGAATTTCTCTGACTTTGACTGTAAACAGCAATCTGTGCTTGAACTGCAGCATAATCAGCTTGGCAAATCATGCCCACAGTGACTCCCTTTGCCCCCATGCTCCAATTCTGTGTTTTACTAATCATACCAAAAAGTGATTTTTAAAAAAAATTTATTTTAGTTTTATCTTAGAAGCTAGATCCAAAATTAGAAGTGGCCCAAAATTAGCTTCTTAGGGCTAAAAAGCAATCCAGCCACAACTACAATGCTAGTGAAGATACCTGCTTAGCCAAACTGCCATTTGGTGTCAATAGCTCATTTGAGAAGTTCTTGCTCCAAGTCTGGATACAGAAGTTGGACAAACAGTTGGACTTTAAGCAAAAAAAATACTACTGTACTACAAATGTAAACAAAGAAAACCACCATTCAGTAAACCTCAGGAGAAAATAAGTTGTTTAGATGTAATCTGAACATGGGGAAACTGAAAGAAAATGAGTCATATAAATTCTTGGGAGTGAAGAAGCAATGTTCTGCAATGCATGAAAAGTGAGGACATTTTCTAATCAGGCAGGTGTAACAAAATACCTTTGTGCTGTCCAGCATCTGCATTGAAATTCATTTGTCCTTGCAGCTGATTGTTGTCAGTATCTGCTGAGTGTTGACCATGTGGATCATTGTGAAGAACGTGAGGCTGAGTCTTAACCTGTTCTTCTAGGATAATGCTAACCAGAAGATAGCAGACGAAGAATCCTATTGCTGAGCCAAAAGTGAAGGTTAGAAGGTTCATCAAAGACTTAGAAGAGGCCATCTCCTGAAGGTAAGACACTGTCAAAAACAAAGAAAAACACATTGGACTTAATACAGAAATCAAATCTAAAACAATAGGAAGAAATCGAGGACTAAATCTCTGAAAGCAAAGAACTCAGTTCTAACTCAGATTCAGCCCCCCCAGGCTTGCGCAGAAATTTAAGTACAAAAGCAATGCAAATATCAATATAAAAATTGTAGATACGTTAATAGTGGCTGTACATAAAAAAACTCCAATTAATTATATTTATACAACATTTAAATAAGAATGTATACACTGAAGTTCAGTAGCTTAATAAAATTGTAATATACGTAAACTTTTTTACTCTCCTCAGCCTATAAAACTGCACTTTAAAATGTAATACCTAAGTCTTCTATGAAGGTAAAGATGATGATCAATGGCAGTCTACAGGTCACGATGTTCTTAAAATTCCATGTGACAACATGGTCACAAGATGTTCTTAAAATTCCAGCCAAATGTATATTACAGGAATTCTTAACAGATGTCAATCACAAGCAGATTTTGAAGAGTTATAAAACCAAATCTACTCCCAAAGTAGGGCAATTATCCTTTTAGGAATTACTGAGGATTGACTTTCTTCTGAAAGAATAACACAACATCTTAATTTTCATACAGAAACATTCATTTTTAAAAGGAAGAGAAGAAGAAAGAACATTAGCCTTAAAGACTCTTTTATACTTCAAAACCTTTATATTCCAGTAATAAAAACATCCCTTCATATCAGCCACATCCTTGCTCCTCAAAAACTAAAGCACTTGGCTGACCATTTTTATCAAACCAAATCAGCAGCTATACCTGCATAAAAGGATTTTTATACATCAAAAACAAGTGTGAATTTTAATATATTAAACGCTTGAAAACCAATTTCAAGTTGTGGAGGGTTTTTCATCCTCAGAAAGAGCTGAGCTGTTTTCTAGTAACTCATGACTAAACTACAAAAACACTGACTGTTAAATACCTACTGAATTCAAGTCAGAGCCTTACAAACAAGTCAATGATGTTCCCTCCATTAGGATCATTATTAATGACAGTGGGCAGAACCCAATTTAGTTCATTACAGAGCCCAAAAAAGAAAACTATGGACTGCACAGTGCATCGATCAAAACCATCGATCAGAGAAGAGCTGCAGCCACCAAAACAACTCATTTAGCCTGCACTCCCTCCTCTCACTGCCTGGAAACAGGCTGTCCCCAAGCAAGCTGCATGAGTGTGTGTGCAGCAACACACATTCCAAATTCCAACTTTCTGTCTGTCCTTCCACTCTCCTGAAGGGTAAGCAAAGGATGGAGTACATGTGTGCAGGTTGTTAGGTTGGCACTTTCAGAAATCCATCAGATTTACTGTACACATGCACATCAAGACCATTTGAGAGTGAAGCAGCTCTCACATGTGGTAATGCTTTTCTTTCCACACAGCTAGAAAAAGGAAAGAAAATTGAAAACGCAACCTGAAGCACAAAATAAAAATCAAGAAATGTACAGGGTGTATAAAACTTAAATGATTATAACTGTGGTTGATGAGGAGCTGTAGTTCTTTAATGTGAACAGGTACATTACACAATTTTTTAACTGCACATTGTCTTTCCTCAATTCAGTACTACATCTTGGTGGAGACAAGTGATTGCCTTTAGACATCACATCATAAAGTGAAAAACTGACTGTATAATCATTTGTAACCCAGGCCTTGAAACAATCACTTGGTTTCCAGCTTTATTTCTATTGTCTTTTACACCACTAAACTAGAAGAAAACATGAGTATTTTCTTCAGGTGCCAAAAAAAAAAAAAAAAAAGAGGCAAAACCCCCAAAACCTTTATCAAAAAGCCTATGCATATGAGCAGCCTATGACAATGCAAAGGATCTGCTGTACTATGATTATTTTTTTGTTTTTGCTTTCCCCATCTATCACCACAAAGTCCCCTCAAAATCTGCAATACACATAGGGAGATGGCCACAATAAAAAAATGCCTTCTTCTGGTATGTTCAAGGTGGGGAAATATATAAACCCATGCATGCCCACAGTGTAGCAACAACACCTTCTAGAAGAAAAGGTCTCCACTGTTCTACTTTTCAGTATTAGGTGTCTCTCTGCCATACAATTTCAGTTATCTGCTCTAGCAGCTGTTAAAATTACTCTTGCTTGGAGAGAAAAAAAAAAGAAAATAACTTAAAAATAATTGCTGCTCATTAAACTATGAAATTATATACAACTGAATTCTACAGAAAAAAAATTAAATGTGCTGGAAGTGCTGAAAAATTAAAGAAAGTACATTCATCACACTGGAAATCAGAGGCTGATTTGGCAGTACTTCACACACAAAGAGGATTTCTTAGGGCAGGTAGGTAGCTGTACTTCATATTTGATACAAAATGCCTCTAGTTACAGTTTTCAATCTAAAATAATCTGCTTATCATTTTATCAATTTTATACCAACAGAATGGGTCACTATAAACATGTGTGTGTGTATATTAATATGTTTGTAAATTCCAATTCTGTAAACAGGACAGAAATCATCATTTTTTATGATATCTTGATATTTCACATAAATTGAGTCTTTTAACTTGACAGCAAAAATAACTGAACACTACAGCATTATAAGAGACCCAGAAAATGCCTAAAAGAAAGGTCAGTTGTCAGATGACAAACATCTCCGCTCTTTGCTGATATTCTTTTCTACACACGGATTTATTCAGTGGGAAGACACGCAGAACATTTAAGGCCAGGCTGGATGAGGCTTTGAGCAAACTGATCAAATGAAAGGTGTCCCTGCTCACAGCAGGGGGTTGGACTTTAAAAGGGGTTGGATGATCTTTAAAGGTCCCTTCCAAGTCAAACCATTTTGTGATGCTACAAGTCTATGACATTCAGAGAAGGAAAAGGTAAGTGCAAAACCACCGTGTCACTAAAACATCCCCATTTTTATTCACATTTCTATTTTTACTTCTTGAGTTAAAAACCACACTATTTAAAAAAACACCTACAATAAAAGGCTAGGTTTGAATTTAATTTATGCTCCACTGCTTTATCACGGAAGCTTAAACAAATACAGGTATTTAGATACTCATGTAGGTAGCCCTATTTGATTCACATCAATCAAATCAACAAATGTTTTCAAATTCTATCACAACATAACAGTCATTGTAGATTTGGTTCTAAATTTAAGTTTCATGAGTCAACAATTTCTACATCTTAAAGCTTACAGAAAAACTACTTTTCCTGTATTAGGGGCTGCTGAACCTGGCAGCCCATCGACGACAAGGCTGCTATAACTCCATGTGCCCAGATCCAGCCAGGTTGAGGACGTATTCCCACAGCAGTGCATGGAAAGATGCATATACACATGGCTGACCATATAGATCAGTACAGATAAAAACAAGCGTTCATGCAGACACAAACATGGCCTGGCCTTATGCTGCTCCTCCCCATAGCTGTCCAGGACAAAGGCCTGCTAGGGGGGAATATACACAAACACACAATGTGGATCCCTTTGTAATTGGCCTCAGATCCTCACCCTGTTCAGGAAGCAACCCTGAATCCTCAGACTCCCCAGAGCCCTGCTCCGCTGTCAAACTGATGACCCTCTGATCTCACTAGGACCTGTGCCACACTTACAGCTGCCTCAAAACCTGGCTCCCAAGCATCTTAATCCTACTCACTGGCTAGCCCTGTGTAATACTCACAACCACACACTGGCATCCTTGCCAAGACCACACTCACACACTCCATCCTCCCCAGTTACAGGCACTGCAGACACACAAGCCTCTGTGGCTCATAGTCCCCACTCCAGCTGCTGGCCATTTAGGGCCTCACTCACTCCAGTCCCTCCAGCTGCTGGCACACCAGACACAGAGGTCCCTACAACTTACTGCGTGTCTCCAGTTGCCGGCACTTAGAGCTCAGTATGCACATGAGAATAGGGCACAGAGTCCTCTTGCTCAGCAAAACTGTTAGAAAGGCACCTTAATGAGAAAAGAGGACAGGCTGTGGCAATCTGGCCCAGGACACAGTCACACATACTGACCAGGCCCTTTATCTTATCCTTTTATTATCCCATACTTGTTCCCCCTCAAACTACCTGCCTTTAGTCCCTCCCAGGAGCACCCCATAAATTTTGTAGTCACAAGATGCTTTTCTCTTGCATCCCATATGCCCCATATTTTCTAGGCAGTTAGCCTCCTTGATCCTGTGAGCTGTTTCAGACAACCCTCCTGGTGGCTTCTCTTGCTGCATGTCACACCTGGGCAATGGGGCTGGTGGCTCCCCAAAGGCAGACACAAGGGCTGCTTCCTCTGATGAGACTGTGCCCTTTGTGCATCCTGTTAGTGAGCCTTTGAACATGTTAATCTAAATTACTGCTCTCACCCTGTGTTCCAATAAAGGCTTTAAGGTCATTTCCACAAGTCAATGGAAATTTAGGGAAAAACCATGCGATATGAATATATGGTAAGAGTTTGGCCCCATCACCAAAAGAAAACAACCCAACTGCTTTTAAAATTAATACTTTTACATAAACTCGGACAAACTTGGATGACGTATGGAAGCACATTAAACAAAATACCAAACAAACAAACAGAAATACCCCAACCCCAAAACAACATAACTACGAAAAAACCCAAATAAAAAAGCCAACCATCATATCTGGGATTTCAAAATTTACAGAATGCAGAACATAACTCTAATTTTAAACATGTTTATCCTACTATCATTCTATAATCACTTTAAGATTCAACTAAGTTAAACCCACATACAGAGCTGATTCTTTCCTGTATCCCTTACCAAGGAATCAAGGGGGAAGCTCTGAGGACCCATCAGGAAAAAATGTAAATGTCCTTTGAGAGCTGCATAATTAGCAAGGAAATTGATCTCTACCACCATGTCCTTAACAGTCAAGCAACACATCAGAATAATTCGACCAAAGTGTAGAAAAAACCGCAGTTAGCTGTGCAAACAGGCCTTCTGCTCCTTAAGTCACATTTATTGCTAGTTGCTCTGTATATTCATATGCTTCTGAAATGCAGCTACATGCACAAGTTGTGCATTTGCTAATGTCTGCATTTAGGATTTCTGTGAGCTTCTGCAGTTTCCTATCGACTAAGCACAGATCATATCTTTCCACTTCAAATATCTAATCTTGTAAGCATTTCTTTCAAAATAATTCTGGCTTGTTCTACCAGAAAATACAAACCATCAAAGCAAGATACTTCGGTATAGGAGGCCAACAACTGCACTGAAACGAGACGTGTAACAATCCACAGTACCGGTGAGCTGGAAGGAAGATTTGGCTCCTCCTTCCTCATTCCAAAAGCTGACACCGTCCTTCGGCAACAAGTGCTCGTGCCCGAAGCTCGGCTTCCCAGAGCTCTCTCAACCCAGCCCTTGCTACGGACGCCCGCCCAGGAAGTCCCCGCTGCGGGGGAGGGAGCAGCGATTCCCGGCTCCCCGGGAACGTTGCTCCCTCCGCTGGGCTCCGGGGGACTAGCGCTTTTCCAAGGAGACCCCTCCTCTGCCGCCTCTCCTTCCTAGGCGTGCAGCCGGGCACCTGCTGTCCCTACAACCGGGGGCAGCCTTCTCGCCGCCGGAGTGACACGGCCACCTCCTCCTGCTCCGTCCCCGCGGAGAGGAGACACCCTCCGCGCCTCCTTGCGCATCGCCCCCATGGGCGGGACGCTGCCCCCCGAGGCCCGACCCCCCCCGGCCCGGCCCGGCCCGGCCCGGCCCGGCCCGGTTCCCCCTCCCCTCACCTCTCGGGCCGGCG
>WEKY01017091.1:42326-71852 GCA_013390045.1 Picathartes gymnocephalus | reverse complement strand
CCCCAGCGCTCCCGGCGCGGGAGGAGCGCGGAGCCCCCGTCCCGTCCCCGCGGCGCGGTCACGGGAATCCGCCCTTTCCTCCCTGCCCGCCGGCAGCGCGGCCACGTCGCCGGGCCAGGCCGCGAGTAACACCCGCGCCTGCCGGCGTGTGGTGGTGGGCGAGGGCCGGCGCCCCCGGCCGAAGCCGCAGCGTGAGAGCGCTGGCCGGCCTGTTTGCCGCGCGCGGTGGCTCGGCCCGAACATCGAGGGGTGCGGGGAGAAAATGTTCCGGGGGGCTGAGGAGCGCAAAGCGGCAGCTCCCCGGAGTTCGCAGCAGCCGGTAAGCGGCGCGGCGCTCCGTCGGTGCCTCCCCGGGCACGGCCGGCGGGGAAATGCACGGCCGGCGGGGAAATGCCCCGGGCAGCGCTGTCCACCCGTAAATCCGCTTCGTTACCTCGCTGTCGCTTGCCTGGACCTGCCTGAAGCGGCTGTGCCGGGCGCTCAGGCCGGGCTGCGGAGCTCCGCTGCGCTCCAGCCCCTCATTTCCCTCACTTGAGCCGGTCTGGAGCCGCTGCTCTTCCAAAATACCATTAGGCAACTGCAAGGGATGTTGCTAGGATACCGAGCCCTCTGCAGTCGCTCCTTATCTCCCTGGGCTAACGCTGCCTACCTTTCCAACGGCTCTTGACGTTTATCTCTCGGTGGTTTCCTTACGAAAAAAAATACATTAAATAAGAAGAATTGTAAATTTGGAAGGTGTTCTTCATTACAGTGTAACTGAAAAATAGCGTTTTGCAAGCACTGGGTAGATAATGGAGCTCTGCAGTTAATATATAGAGGGTTTGTGTTGTGGTTTGTTTGGGGGCTTTGTGTGTGTGTGTTGTTTTTTTAAGTACTGGTTGTAGGAACGTGCAGCGAAGAATTGGTCCATGCTGAGGGCTACTAGTGTTTCTGTAAATGGAGGTCACTGCACATGCTGTTCTTGATTTTCCCTCTGTCCTCCATCGTTCCTCCAGCCTGTCCATGGGTTCAGTCCAGACCATAGGTTTACCTCATCATAGCTGTAGATCTGTGTATTTTCCTTCTGTCTCCCCTCTCACCAAAAAAATTATCACCTCAGGGGTGTGGCCTTTCCATCTCCATTTTCATGTCTATTTTTACTTCTTTTTCTCTGAATAATGGGTCACACAGAACCATTTAGGTTGGAAAGGACTTCCAAGATCACAGAGTCTGACCGATGACCGAACACCACCTTGTCAGCTAGACCACGGCACTAAGTGCCACATCCAGTCATTTCTTGAACAACTGCAGGGATAGTGACTCAATACTTCTCTGGGCAGCCCATTCCAATGTTTAACAACCCTTTCAATGAAGAATCCTTCCTGATGTCCAATCTGAACCTTCCCATGTGCAGCTTGAGGCCCCTTCCTCTTGTCCTGTTGCTGGCTGCCTGGGAGAAGAGCACAGCCCTCCCCTGGCTTCAACCTCCTTTCAGGCAGCTGTAGAGAGTGGTAAGGTCTCCCCTCAGCCTTTTTTCTCCAGGCTAAACAGCCCCAGCTCTCTCTGCTGCTCCTCATATGACTTACTCTAGGAGCAGACTAGTCATCAGCTCTGTTGCTGTTTTCTGGACATGCTCCAGCACCTCAATGTCTTTCCTGAAGTGAGGGACCCACAGCTGGACCCAGCACTTGAAGTGTGGCCTTGAGTCATTCAGGAGATGTTGCATGTACCAGTTTAGGAAGCTCCTGTGTCCCACATTACTCCAGATCATAGTTTCTCGTTCCTGCCCCATCCCGCTCTGCTACCCCATTTAAATAAAAATTACAAGCAGCTTGGTGACTAGTATCTTCTTGAACTAGTTTCATCAGAAGAAAGGGCAGGCTTCTTGTAGGGCAGAAATTTGATTGGCATTAAGAAAATCAACAATAAACAATAAGAAAGACAATGGAAATTGCAAAGGTTGCAAAACAAAACAAAAGTATGTGTCTGTCTTCTTGTTTCCCTTTTTTTCACCGCCACCAAATTTGGATAGAATTGCTGTCCATCCCATGTCCAGTGCATGCTTTAAATTTCCAAAATAGATTAAGTGAAGTTTTCAAACTGTTTTATATTACAGATAATTCAGCATGTCTGAGTTGAATACAAGATTTCCATTTTGCCTGGTGAACTTTAAAGCCTGGTCTTTTATCACAGGAGTTCTTCTATCAAGGACTGTGGCCCGAGTATATTACATACCCATAAATTTATGCATGAAGTGGTACACTCTTTTCATACTGACATGTTCATTGAGCCGTTTCACTCTGTTAGGCTTTGTTTGAACACGAATTTTCAGAGAGAAGGTAGAATGTGCTGTAACTTAGCAAAAGCCACATCTTCCCTATTAATATTGGTATAGAACGTTTCCTTTAAACAAATGTGACTGGTTTGGCCATGTTGTAATGGCTGTTTAATATTTTATGCAGATATTTACATGCCACACATACAAGCGGGTTTTGTTTAGTGTTTTGGGTTTTTTTTTCACTTAAGGAGAGATGAGCAGTCTCTCTTACAGCTCTCTAGCAGCAATCTCTTACAGTTCAGGGTAAAGAGACAGGTCCCTCCAAAGGACTGCCTTGCATGTGTAATGGTAGCGAACACTTCCACAACTTCTGTGCAGCACTGCTTTGCTCAACACACTGCCTCTGGGTGGATGGTTGAGGGAAAAGCCGTTCTCTTGTTCTGAGGCAGAAGTGGGAGCAGGCCTGGTGCTCTCTCTTGTTTCCAGGACATGCAGAGCTACTTGACCACAGTCCCTTTCTGTATAAATGTAATACTGCTATGGGAGATTCTCCTCAGCTGCTGAGAAAGCCCATCAGTGTTGAGGGACACAGTCATCACAGTAATATGGCAAGAAGATTCACACCACTTACCTGCTGGCACATGTGGCTGAAAACAAATGAAAGGGAAATTAAATTTTTGGTATTTTAATTTAAGAAGGAATCAATCACTTTGTCTTCATATTGGTAAATACAAAGAATGAGACCTTTCCCTAACTAAGAGGGCCAGCCATATTCAACATAAAGACTGGTTCGAGCAGGGCAAAAGCAGCGTAGCAGGCCCTTAATCCCTCTGCTCATCACTAGGGAGGTCTCTGTGAGATAATTGTCTGGGCACTTCAATGCTTACATCCTCTGGAGAGCACTCTGGAGTATGGATCTGCCATAAAAGCCTGCTCATAGACCAGCTACTGCTCTCAACTCCCCCCATTTCCATGTGCAGGAGTCTGGCAACACAGTTTTCTAGATAGAAAATCACACAAAGTTAAGGCAGAAGGCAAAATGCAACAGCTGCTGTGAGGCTCTGCAATTTGGCAAGTCACTTACTACAGACGTATCATAAATATCTATGGTGTAATAAATATCTAATAAGTATCTATGGTGAAACTGATTGTCTTCTGTAAATAGTTTTCTACAAGCTAATGGCTGTTACGGAATCATGTTTTCTTTACATTTAGTTTAATTTTAAATGGTCTTATATTGAGTTCATTTATACCATTGCTTTTGCAGGTCATTAGCAAGACCATGAAAATATATAAGTAATTTCCATGTATTTTGACTGCAAGCTACTTTTATGTTTTCTTTTCACTCCTATTTGATCAGACAACCAGATTAAATTGAATGCCTTACTTGTTTAATATTATTTATAAAAGATCTCACTAACTTGACAATTCAGATTTAGCAAGGCCATTATTCTCTAAAGAACCTATTATCCATTCTGTGCCCACTTATGAACCCACAAATTGTAGTTGCAGGCACACTGGACCAGATCAAGTTTGAGTATTACACATACCAACCCTAATTCCTCGAACAGAACAAAGGCCTTTAGAAAAGTGAATGGAGTTGCAATTTACCACCACACCTTTGCCCACTTGACTTGGGGCAGGACGCACTAATTTGATGCTGGCATGTCCTGAAACAATCAGAACAATATATGGAGCTGTAAAAGTGAATAATTTACTGTGGTAAGATTACTGTGAGATAAAGTGTATTTTAATATAATAAAGAAGTATGAGTGTATCACCCCACCTTCCTTTTACCCATACGAACACCAGCTGGCTGAAAGTCTGACATCCTGTTATGGTACGGAACTTTACTCACTGAATTTCTTGCACAAACAATAGTGGAACTGCCAGGAGTGGAATAGTACACATTACTGATCAGTGAAGTTAGACGTACTGTCTTCATTTAAACAACTGTACAACCTCTGTGCTGCTGTTCCTGCTAATCAGATCTACTTGCAACAAATAATGGATTTAAAACAAGCCATTGTGAACTTCCAGATTAGTATTCAGTGTAGATTAGTATTCAGTGTGTGCCAAAAATTCAGGTTGTACACTTCAAGTGGCAGAATAAGGAATTAATCACTGGATGTTGATAAAAATGTGCAATTCAAAAGAACACTTCTAACAAGTTTGAAGTAAAGGGAATTTGTTCATTATCAAAACAAAAAAAAAAATTAAATATCCTTGTATTTTCATTGGAAATATCAGACAAAATGTAATAGGCTCTCATTCTGGAGACTGCAAGAAAAGCACTTGTCACAATGTTTCTATCCTGCTTACAGACCTGCACCAAAGCCCACTTCAAAACGCTATGGGCTACAGCTGTGTTTCTATAAATGAAACAGCGCCAGGGATCGTTCTTTGACAGAAATATTTCACAATTTTTCAGTTCAAGGTAAATTGAAAGCTGTGTTGCAACCCTTCAGAACGAGATTTTCATACCATGAAACTGAGGAAATGACACTCATTTTCAGTGCTGTGGAACATGATGGGCAGGCATGAGGGAGCACTGGCCAGTTAGGAGGTCTGCTGGGATTCCCCTGTACGGACCAAAACCTCAGCCTTGTCCATACTGCTCTTTAGAATTAGCACTTGGCAGGTGTTACTCTATTACTTTGCCCAGAGATTTTCTCAAGGAAATACTACTTGGCAGGGACATAAGTCATGCCAATGAGTGTGTTAATAATTAGCTTCCCACATTTGAATCTATTTTCTGGCCCTGATTTATTTCTAGAAATAGCCTTGTAAACCTTTGAGCACTTAAGAAAAATGTGTCTCTCTTTATTCTTGTTGCTGATATATTTCCGTATACATAAGTGTTTTTCCATTTATTTTACATATGCACACAACTTAAAAGTTAGCTAGGACAAGTGCAGATATTTTATCTGTCAAATCCTACGACAGAAATAAAATAATAAATTCTCTGATAATAAAAACTCTAATAAGAGAGAAACTTCAGAACAGATTGAGGAGTAGCCAACTCTTGCCCATCTGGTACCTGGCAAAGAGGTTCTGAGGGTTGCTGTCAACTAAAACAAGATTCAAATTAATGCTGCTATAAAGTATAATTCTTATATAATTGTATTTCTATGAGAATTGATAGAATATTTTAGATTTTCAGGTTTCTTTTCTTTGGGAAAAAAGCTTAATAAAAATGTTGGCATTAACACTAGAAAACACATTCTTATCTGGCATCCACAATAAGAGATGAGATATTTTCAGGAAGAATTAGAATGCAGAACTCTTTTTTGCAATCATTCATTATTTAATTCTTTTAATCCTTTTGAATGGATACTGCATTTTGAGTTCCTTTAGAATTGGTTTTCTTTGGTTTTGAATCAAGAAGACTTCTTTTTCTTCTCTTTATATGTGAAAAGACAAAGCTATTTTTATGAAGACTGTTGTTAGTTTCTAGCAAGGGAAGAACTGGGAGGAGAGACATTCAATTTTACTGTTTATAGGATAGCAGTAACAACAACAGATGTTTACTTCTGTACAGAATTCAGAATCAATTCCTAGTAAAAAGTGAGAGCAAGTAGCTATAATAACTATATAACCTTTGAAGAGTTCAGTGGTGGTGATTTAATACAATTAGTAAGACATACTGTGAAGTGAACTCTATTTTAGTGTGTGCTTCTGTGAGAAAATGGGGGAAAATCTCTTCCATTATTAAATTTTTCTTTTACAGAAATAATTTACTTAGTGTGTGTGGTAGTGCAGCTGTTTATTTTCTATACTGCAAAGTTTACATTTGCCAGTCTAATTATTTCACTGCAGACCTTTGTTGTATTTGTTCTACACCTCTATTTCTGGTAACAACAATACTTGCAGGGTGATGGCTTTTCATTTTGAGGTAATAGCTCGACCTAGTGATGAGAAAGAGCTCCTACAGTCATAGATTTTAGAATAGTTTCTCAATCTTTTACAAAAGACCATCTAACTTTCTTAAAAAAAATTCTCATGCAGTGTCCAATAACCATTATAATTCTTTCTCTATTGTTCTTAACTGTATTTAGGAAAATATAATTGTGCCTTTTTAGCACATTTTACTGAATACTTTTTTTTTTGTCTTTCAGAAACAAATCACAATGTTAAATACACTTTAAAAGACTAAAGCAGCACAATGCAGGGTGTCAAAATAACTTTTTATTAAAATTATGCCTATTTATTCCAGCTGAAAAAATATGTATCAGTATATTTTAAAACTCAATTATATATGTTCAAGCATGAATTTAGCTGTTGCAGTTCTATAACAGCTAACCATCTCTCCTACAGCTGAATTTAGCCATATTCTAGGTGAAAAAAATCTTGTTTGTATTAAACAAAACATCTATTGAACAGGGCAAAATTTCACAATGGGTGAATTACAATGAAAAAATGAACTGAAGATTGTAATTTGCAGTTAATCCTGCTGTATTGACTACAAGAGTTAGTTTAAATGCTAATTCAGCTGACACCTAATCTTTACTCCTAAATGAAAAAGAACCAGAATTAAAATTAGTTCTACCATTATGGTTTTAACAACTCTAGAGAATTATGCTGTTTTATGTTGCAGAGACAATATCAGACAGCTAATTTTTCTTTCTTATTCTGTAAGTGGTTAAAAAAGCATATGTATATATATATATATTTGGTTTTGTGGTTTGTTTCTGTCTCCCCCTCCCCAGGAAGCGAATAAATTACACTGGATTCCTTCTCATTAGCCAAGACCACTACTGAGTTAAAGTCAGCAAAGTTTCATTCCTCTGTGGTCCTGGCCTGGACAATAGAGTCATATGCTGTGCCTGCCATGTGCACTGTATGGCAAACAGCTCTTTCAACAACCCTTTCTTGTCTGTGCTAAGAAACACGGGGGATGATGGAAGAGCTGGGATGTTAAGAAAAGGATGCAGCAGAGGTGAAAGATGCTTAGTCTTTTGTGCAGGCAATAACAAATCACCTTACTTTGTGTTCTCCCTTGCTGCTGCACTAGTCATACCTTCCTAGTACTTTCCTGAAGTCCTGAATGCCCGGGTTCTAGAGAAGATTTTCTTTCAACACTCAGCAGTGCTGTGACCTCTAACTCTGAGGTCAGAGCAAGTCTTATTTGTTTTGAAGCCTAACATAATTAAGCAGGAAGAAAAGAAAAAGGATTAAATAAGAGAGACTATAGCAGTAGGAACACCCAGTGGGAGAGACAGCTACTTTTTATCCTATGAGAAAAAAGATTTTGTCTAGAGTAGAGACAAGTAGATTGTATGTCCTTTGAATGTTTTCGAAAGGAAAAGAACAGACAAGAAAAAAAGGAAAAATAAATAAATTCAAAATTATAGGAACAAAGAGCTCTGTTAGGTCGATAGGTTATGTAAAAGCTGCAAGTTTGCTGGCATGTGATATAGTCCCTCTGGGAAAAAAACAGACTAAATGATACAAATAGGAGCCTACCTTGCTTCAAGCTATGGATCTTCAAACAGCTTTTGAATTTGACAGTTTTTTTCTTTTTTTTTTTTTTTTCTCTACTCAGGAATTAAAGTGTGGTTCTGCCTGAGATTTTGAGTGCAAGCACTCAGACTTTAAGAGCACATAGTGTTACTATATCTTGGGGAAGGAAAGCCAGTATAGGCAAAGGCCTTTGCTCTCTTGCATATCCTTGACATACGAACATACATTTCAGATGTCAGATGTGTTAGCAGAACACCTGTCGCTACAATTAGCCTCTAGAGATGAAAGATAGCTAGGTATGAGATACATTGTTTATGTCAACCCATGTGACTGGGGAGGAGGAACTGATTTCCACCTTTCCCTGAGCCCTGCCCACCACTGATCTCTCTCAGTATAATGGGCTGCCAATGCCACCGTGGTATATGGATCTTTCTGTGTAGCTCCATTAGGAGGAACAACCTTCTGCTTTGAAGCTAAGTCCCTGTCCTAGAAAACATTGAGTCGCTGAATGCTGAGAAAAGGATAGTTTGAGGCATCTGGAAACTTGGAATTTCCTTTTCCCACCTCTCCATTACTACCCAAGTTAGGAAAAGACAAGTCTTGCTATTACAATGTGTTCAAGGCCAGATCGAGAGCAATTGATCCAAGTAGCTGGTCCAAGTTAAAAATGGATACTGGTTGCAAAGGGACTCCTGGAAGTGTAGACAAGATACATCCTTCTCCTTCCCACAGCCAAAATTTTCAGTGTTTCAAAACCAGAAATTGTTTCAGCACTACACTTATTATCCCCCAAACTGCTGGTGATGAAGCATTTTAAACAGTCCATGACTAAGTAGGTGGCCTGGTAGGGTGCAGAATGCCTCTTCTCTAGTAAGTTCTGTGCAAAGGGCTGGCGCAAGGCTGTGCTGAGACACACAAATAGAATTTCTGGTGTTTTACAGTCCTGCCCATCGTAATGACTTGGTCCATGAGTCCACTTGTGGTAACTTCCACCATCAGCAAAGGGTGTTCAATTCCTGCCTGAGAAACTCCAGAGAACATGCATTGGATGCTGGCAGAAAAGGGAAAGTCTTTCTCTAATATTGGAGACTTGCCATTATTTTCCACTGCAGACCTTGTTTTCTTGCACAGCTCCAGTGAGAGCAAAGGATGGGACTAGAGAACTGGGAGAGCAACTATCACAAAATCAGCTGAAATGTGGTCTCTCATGCAAAAAGCCCTCTCATGAGGGCTATCTTCAGGAGACTATGCCCTGTAACACCACAGGTTGTTAATTTGTTAGTCATTGCTGTGGAAGCAAAAGACCTTCACCATATGTCTTTGATAATCACAGCCTCCACTTCTCCCCTTCCCCTCAGTCCTGTCTCCTGTCCAAACACATTTCATTGATCTCACAGAACTCAGATATTTCCAGTCCTCTAAGCATGCTGGTGGCACTACATGCAACAGACGCAGCAAAGGTACTCATCCTTAATGGGACAAAATGAGGAGCACAGACTTTATTTATGAGCAATGCTCAGTTAAGAGCTGAGCTGCCAGTGACCAGGCCAGTGTGAGTCATGAGGCTGTAGCAGTTCCTTCTACATTGTATTCACTTACCTGTTAGCTTTGGGTTAACTGTTAACTTTGACCTTTCATTTACTCATTTACCTCTTGCCTTCAGAGAAATCTCTTAGCCTTTCATCTCAGCTGATTAGAAACAAAACTAATGCAAGCACTTCCTAATTAATTAATCAGGAACTTTCTTACAGAGTTTTTCAGCCATTATTAAATGGTTTTAGTCTGTGACCAAACAGTTATTCTCAGGTACATATCACAAAGCAAAAAGTCTCCTAGCTACTAATGGCACCCAATATTTACATGCAAACCTGTTCTCTCAACCGAGCTAGAAGCAATGTAAATTTCTTTCAACAAAAATGTAAGGAAAAAAATCAACTTTAGAGGAGTAGAGTGGAGAATACAATGCTTTGGAGAAACTATTACACATGATTTCTGCAGGAATGAGAAAACTGAAAAGGAAGATGTGACTTGAGAAGGACACAGGTGAGAGACTGAGGTGTAATTACATCCAGTGCTGTCTGTGGATATGCTGAAAGAAAAGACTGTATATTGAAGAATGAGACTTAATATAAACAGACTAATGGGCTACTTGAAATAGTAGAGAAAAGGCCAGGGACATAGCAGTTTTTCCTTGTGTTTTTACCTAAGGATGCAGGATTTAATGAAGACTTGGGAGATTTTGCTCTACCCTGGCTGTGCCTATCCTGCCTTACCAAGCCACTTTCTGCAAGTCACTTCTCACTCTCCCTGCTCCAGTTTCTCTATTAAAAGATTTTTATTGTACCAAATGGTTTGTGACTATCATAAAGCACTGTATGGAATCTGGTTATGAACCAGGAATTCAATAGATAGGAACCATCAATGAAAATGCCCAGACAACAATCCTAAGCAGATCCATCCAAAAATCTCTTCTGCATGGAGAAAAGAAGTAAAGATGTAAAGAAAGGCTGCTTACAAAAGCCTCCAACAAACAAACAAACAACTGCCCAAAACAGCCTAAGCTAATACAAGGTTTGTCTGTTATTTCTTGTAGCTTTCCAAAATGCCGAGTGACATTTAGACCTCTGAAAAAAATTCAAGAGATAAGGTGTTCCTCAGCACAATCATTTTTCTCCTGTGAGCAGTGACTCCATGTGCCACTGCACTTTCACCCTGCCCTCCAGGCAGGGCACAGCTCTGGGAATTGCACACATGGCACACACAGGCTGCCTGCCTTCAGGTGAACCTGTGCTGAAGAAAAACATCCTACATCTATTCCTGATAAGCACTGGAGTCTACTTCTCATGTACAGGATGCTTCAACACATTTTTTCTTTCTGAAGCCTAAAAATACCCTTTTAACGGCTTGTTAAAGGTTCTTTTAAAATTATACGCACAGACCACACTTACTGCTGACAAACTGCGTGACCTGAAGAACTTTATGCACAGCACTGCAGTTTTACAGTAACTCTACTAAAGCTGGCTATGAAAGCACACTGCATGCAAATTACTAATTGCCCTCTTGAAGTATTCATGGAGAATTAGGGTTTATATTTAGGACTTCACATATTAATATTCAGAGTTGAATTTCATTTACTTTAGCACTCTCAAAGGCAAACAGGCAAAACTATCTAATAACAAAGTTCAGGTAAACACCAAAATCCTGTTTTACCCATCGTGTCTATGATTCAGAACTTAGTTGTGCACAGAAAAATCATACATCCTCGGCAAATGCTTCCAAAGGTGTGAGCTTCGCATGCGCTCGCCTCTCCCAAACCAAATAAAGCAGCTTTAAGGCAATGCCTAAGTTCTTTCCCCTGGACACCACACAAGGTGTCTGCTCGGAGCAGACCGGCAGGGACAGGATTTCTGATAGCTACAAATCGCCCACCTGAGCCCACAGTCCCCAGAGAGCCCAGCGGTGCCTGCCGGTGCACGCTTTTCCTCACAGCGGCTCAGGGGAGGCCGGAGGCAGCACTGCTCGGCCTGCAAGCTCCTGCCCTGCCCGGGGCAGGCCGGACCGGCTGCGGATGGAGATACGGGTACGGGTGTGGGCCCCGGCCGTACTTCCCGCCGGCGGGCAGGGCAGGGCAGGGCGGGACGGGGAGGTGCATGATGAAACTTCCCGGCGTGTTTCAACAGCAGCCGGCAGCAAGGGCGGAGCCGGAGCTGGCGGGAGCCGCCTCCTCCATCCCGAGGCGCGGACGGCGGCTCTCCGTGCGCCGGCAGCCAGCACCGGGTAAGGCAGCGGGGCGGGGGTGGCCCGGGGCTGCGCCGGGCAGGGCCGGGCGGAGGGGCTGCCGGAGGGGGCCTCCGGGGGAGCTGCCGCGGTACTCGGCCTCCTGCCGCCGGCTGGGGAGGGNCTGCGGCAGCCGCCGGAGGAAGGGGCGGCCGTGTGGAAGGGCCCGAGGGGAGCGGGTGCGCACGGAGGGAACCTGCCCCGTGTGACCGCGGTCGCCCGGGAACCGCGGGTTACCAGGAGGACGCTCCAGATGGTGGGAAAACCCAGCTCCATGTGCTGAGGTTCTCAGCGCCATCGCATGTCCAGATGGGGCAGATGTGGAGTGGGAGCAGTGTTGTTGCGGTGCCGTGCGCCCCTTGGCACGCCTTTTGCATCCCGAATGTCTCCGTAGCTGTAGCCTTTGTGGCTCCCTGAGCCTTAACCCTAATGGCCGCGCTGGGCCGATGTCTCCAGCGACATCACTTGACCTGGAGGTCCCCAGCTGCAGCGCACCTGTACTGTTAGGGTTAGGGTTCAGAGAGCTCCAAGGCCTCTGTGTGTCTCCAGAGACACCGGGGCTGCAGCTGCTTGCTCGGGGGAGCGTGGCACTGCAACAACATTGCTCCCTCCACACCTTTGCCATCTGGGCCTGCCACGCTGCTGATGAGGAACTCCAGTCTAAACCTATGCTCCTTTGGTTCGAAACAGTTCCCCCTTGTCCTGTCACTACAGGACTTGCTAAAGAGCCTGCTTCTTTTTTGTAAACCCCCTTTGTATGTCAAGGTGACAAACTGAAAGGATGGTTAATGTTTCTGCTCAGATGATGTTACTTCAACAGATCATACTCTGTGACCAGTAATGATTTGTTCTATTTGTGCTCTATAAAAAAGAAATCGTAGTCAGCCTTGCTGTATCTAAAGTTAAAACTTAAACGAAATTTCTTGCTGACTAAAATTTGCTTATCGTACTTTAAGCAAACCAGGTTTTACTTCATGTTAGTAAAGTCTGCTATTCTTTTGGTCAAGCCTTTTGACAGTTAAGTGATTAATAGCCTATATCTGTTAAATGTGCTTTTTAGGTGTGTGGTGGGTTGACCTTGGCTGCGTGTCAGGTGCTCACCAAGGCACTCTATCACTCCCCTCTTCAGCAAGATGGAGGAAGTGAGGGGCAAAAAATACGATGAAAAATAAAAAACCTTATGGGTTGAGATAAAGGCAGTTTAGTTTTAAGGAAAAGTGAAGATCAGGCACAAGCAAAAGGAAAAACCAAGGATTTTATTCTCTCATTCCCATCAGCAAGTGATGTCCAGCCACTTCCTGGGAAGCAGGGCTTCAGCACACACAGTAGTTGCTCTGCCTTTATCCTCCTTTCCCTTAGATTTTTTTATCTGAGCAGACATCAGATATGGAATATCCCTTTGGATGGTTTAGGTCAGCTGTCCTGGCTAAGTTCCCTTCCAAGAACTTGCCTGCTCCCAGCCTTCTGGTGAGGGGGAAATGTTGGCTTGTATTGATGCTGCGCGAGCACTGCTCAGCTGTAGCCAAAACACTGCTGTGATACCAACACCAAACACAGCACTGTGAGGGTTGCTGAGGGGAAAATGAGCTCTCTCTCAGCCTGACCCAATACAAAGTGTCAGCTCTTGCTTACAGTGTTCCTGTCTCTATTGAACAGGTTCTCTACGTGCCGGTAGAACAAGAGCCTCACGATGTGTGGTATCTGGGCCCTGTTTGGGAGTGATGAGTGCCTTTCTGTGCAGTGCCTAAGTGCCATGAAGATAGCACACAGAGGTCCTGATGCATTTCGTTTTGAGAACGTCAATGGCTTCACCAACTGTTGCTTTGGTTTCCACCGCCTGGCGGTTGTTGATCAGTTATATGGTATGCAGCCTATCCGGGTGAAGAAATTCCCATACCTGTGGCTGTGTTACAATGGAGAAATCTACAATTTCAAACAGGTAAGTGTTGTATACATGACAAGGCAATTAAAAAAAAATATTTCTTTCTTTCTTTTTCAGTTTCAAAACTAGTGGATATTCAGAACATCTTTAACATGTGTTGGACTAGAATATCAATAAAAAAAAAGTGAAAGTTAGCAAAGAACTAGTATTTAAAACAAAGTAAATTATCTCAATAAGCTGTGAATCTGGTAGCTTATTTTAGCAACATACTTAATCTTTACTACAGAAAAATCACTTTTTAATTGCCAAGAAGGGCAATAAGTATTTGCATCTTCAGGTTCGTTCAGTTGAAAGTTAAGACACATTCTTCATTATCTCTTGGGGAGGAGAACTCTGAGCCTCTTTCTCCCCTTCTCTCTTCATAATACAAATATGTCTTGCTCTTCAATTGTTTTGGGTCGTCATTCTCCCAAGTTGTTGGGTATTGCATTTTTGCGTCTCAGTCTAGATGGGATATGTCACTTAAGATATAGTGATGCATAGTACACATGCTTATATATTTATATAAAATATAAATAATAAGCCTTAAGGAGATGTTTCCAGTATGCCGTAAAAGTCCTTAGGTGTCTGCAGCAGAAGTCAGGTTTTTTGTGGGGTTTTTGAGAGCCACCTAAGTCTCTTAGGCACAAAGCAGCAACTCTGTTTAGTTCCTAAAGTTTCTAAATGTCCCTAATGGATGTGGTGCTGCTGCTGCTAAACACTGTCAGTGTTTCTCAGTCCCTGTGCTGAGATGTCCATGCTGCCTGTGTTACTTGGCAACATGATTCAGATCATCTAAATTTGATGTATAAAGCAGCTTAAAACCGTGTCTGGTTCTGAATCATGCTGAATGAATGTGTAAAATGTATCACATACTAAGTGTGGTAGCATCAGAAATGTATGAATAATCAGAGATATTATAGCATTTCTAATGCTAATGTTGTAGCATTTCTAACATCACACTTTTAAAGTCAAGTCAGGCTGCTGTCGGTCACATCAGTGACATCAGTAACGTCATTGGGAATTTTACTGAATAGGCAGGAGATTTTATTTTCTTTCCCCAGTCTTCAAGTATCTGGCTGTTGGAAGGGTGAGACTTTGCCCTGCAGTACGTGTGAAATGTGTTGTACCAACAGTCTGTGTTACTTGCGGTGTTTTGCGCTATAGTTTTTCTGCTGTTGAAAACAATAAGAATCACTCTCAATCATGCTATACACAGTTCTAAAGGAACCTTAATTGTGCAACACTTGCATTACCATCTAAAGGAATTTGTTTGGTTGTTGTTGCTACATTATGTACCCTTTCTTTATAATGAGATTTTTCTTTCAAGTTTGTGGTTGAAGCCTACCTAGGAAGGGATGAAACAGGTGCCTTCCTCAGGGCAATGACTTACTTATTTTGACATTGACTCAATTTGATCTAAGACTGCCCCATAAGTAACAATTAAAACCGAAGAACTTACAATGTTAAAGCATTGGTTTTGTGGGGCTTCTTGGCTTGTTAGAGTTTTAGTGAAACCCTCTCATTCCCTCTGTTTTGTGTGTATTGAAAGGACTTTTTAAGAGTAGCACTAGAAGAACATGAGGAATATTTGGTCTGACTTACATCTGACAGCTGATTTCTTCCTCCCCCATTTTATATGCACAGGCAGAGTGAAAAGGCTGGTTTGAGGAATGGAGAAGATGAGGCAGAAGGAAATTCTCTGCATAAAAAAAAGCTGAGAAATTACAGTGACTGCAAAAGTAAACCAAAGATTATTTCCAAAGTACTCTGCAGAGATGTTGCACATGTCTCTGTGTTTTGAGTTGTTTGGTGGTTTTTTTTAGACAGTGGCTGGCTAGTGCTTCTGAAGACCAGGGTCATGGGTTTGCAGTTTGACATCCTCAGAGAGAAGTGTATCCCTGAAAACTTGCCTTAATGTGAATTGCTTAAGACTGCCTTGTCAGTCTCATTGCCTAAGAGATGATACTGGGTAAAATTTTTGTAGTGGGTTGCCCCTGGCTGGATGCCAGGCACCCACCAAGGCTTCCCTCCAACAAGTGGACCCGGGAGAGAAAATACAACTAAAGTTTCATGTCTTGAGATAAGGACTGGGGGAGATCACTCACCAAACACTGTCATGGGTAAAACAGACTGAACTTGGGGAAATTAAATTAAATTGAATTTGTTACCAACAAAATCAGAGCAGGATAATGAGAAGTAAAATAAACCTTAAAAAAAGAAACCTTCCCTCCACCCCTGCCTCCTTCCCAAGCTCTATCTTCTCCTCCCCAGCAGGGAAATGGGAAATGATGGCTATGGTCAGTGATTGCGTGATGTTCCTTCCACTGCTGAAGGAGGCTTCTTCCCCTGCTCCAGTGTGAGATCCCTCCCACAGGAGACAGTCCTTCACAATCTTCTCCAGCATGAGTCTGTCCCACAGCAACAGTTCTCCACAGACTGCTCCAGAGTGGGTCACTCTTCCATGGGGTGCAGTCCTTCAGGCACAGCCTGCTGCAGGACAGGTCCCTCACAGGGTCACACGTCCCACCAGGAGACCTGCTCCAGAGTGCGCTCCTCTGTCCACAGGTCTGCTGGTCCCTGCCAGGAGCCTGCTCCAGCATGGGTCTCCCATGGGTTCACCTCTCAGGTATCCATCTGCTCTGCCGTGGGCTCCTCCCCCAGCTGTGGATGGATCTCTGCATGCCCATGATCCTCCATGGGCTGCAGGGGCACAGCTGCTTCACCATGGGCTGTACCATGGGCTGCAGGGGAATCCAGCTCTGGCACCTGGAGCTCCTCCTGCCCCTCCTTCTCCACTGATCTTGGTGTCTGCAGGGCTGTTCCTCTCCACATATTCTCACTCTGCTCTTCTCTGGCCACAATTACATCTGCACAATAACTTTTCTTTATTCTTAAATATGTTATCACAGAAGCATCCCTATCATTCCTCATAGGCTCGGCTTTGGCCAGCGATGGGTCTATCCTGGAGCCACCTGATATTAGCTCTGCCAGAGGTGGGAAAAACTTCTGGCAGCTTCTCACAGAAGCCGCCCTTGTAGTCCCTCCAGTACCAAAGCCTGGCCATGCAAACCCAGCTCAACTTTGAACACAAAAGTATAATTTCCTTCTTTGGCAGAAATATTTATAGAACTTTTAAACTGTGATTTTTACATATAAGTTTATTCCTATGAAACAGTTACTAAGGAGCCAATGTTTGCAAATGCTTATTTATGTTTTTCTTTATATTTTTTTCTTAGCTGCAGAAACAGTTTGGATTTGACTATCAAACATTAGTGGATGGTGAGGTTATCCTTCATCTATACAACAGAGGAGGAATAGAACAAACAGCGTCCATGCTAGATGGTGTATTTGCTTTCATCCTTCTGGACACTGCAAACAGAAAAGTGTTTCTGGCGAGAGATACCTATGGAGTCAGACCACTGTTTAAGGTGCTGACTGATGATGGATTTTTGGGTGTCTGTTCTGAGGCAAAAGGTAAAGCCAGTTGTGTTTAGTGCCTAAATAATCTTAGGTATTGCTGTTGGAGACAAACTCCTTTGTTGGGCTTTTCTTCTCAGTGTGAAGTGAAAATGAACTGTAAGTTCGGTAATATGTGAGCAATATTTCATAGTATATGAACTACACATCATTAAAATAAAAACATCCAAGGTGTTTAATTGTCCTTAATATCTCTAAAATAACTTGCTTATTTAACTAGGATTCTTTGTTCTGGAGTCATAGTAGTATTGAAATCAAGATGTTTTATTTTAGGCCAAAGTTAAATATAGTCTATTGACTTAGACTAGATTTATGCTACAAAAAGTTGTATTAGTCTTTGGTCTTGGTGTTACGTAGTGAACTAGGCAATTATGCCGCAAGAACTGCTAATCTGTAGAAGCCAGGAATTTTGAAACCCTACTGAAATTTACTGCAGCAGTGTGTAATTTCCCAGAATCACATACTTCATTTGATGATGATTTTTTTGCTTTGATATGACACATCACTGCTCTCTCTTTTAAAGTAATTATCTCTAGTCTTGGCGCTATCATAAACAAATCCAAACAGTGTCAAAAGGGAGTTTATTGCCTAAAACACACTTTGGCTAAAATTGACTTCCATGATTATTTCTCTCCCATTTATTGTATATCTATTTTATTATCAGACTCCAATGTAGGTTGACTCTTTTAATAGTAGTACTGTGTAGTAATGCAAAGAGCTACACCATTCCTGTTGCTTGTGAAGGAAGAAGAGAAGTGAATGGTTTGGAGACTGTGTCCTATAACAATTACAGTGAATTACAAGTCCCTCTCAAACAGCAATTCAGTGTCCCTTTTGAGGATGTCCTCAAGGGGCATCCAGGTGACTACCACGTGCAGAACATCCTCTTTCATATGGGGAATGGAAATGATGTTAGACTATAAGTCTGATACCTGGCGTTCAATAGCAGTGGAGTAGATCATTCTAGAACCGATGAGTTTTGAAATCACTAAATATATGTCAATTAAGCAATCGCTACAATGATATTTTATTGCAAACCCCTCGTTAACTTGACTACACTTGATTTTAAACACAAAATTAGTTAGTAATTGTCATTCAAATTCTCCTAAGCATATTATACTTTGACCTGGACATCATGTAATCAGTTAGAAAAGTGCTCTTCCTAGTGCTCACAGGGATAAATTGCTACTTGCCAATTAGTAAAACTTGCTGGTTTGCTTTCTCTGCTGTCTGCCTCAGCTTGAGATGGCTCAGATCTGTGTGTACATTCTGCCAGAAGCAGAATCATGCTCTGGTCAGGACTGATGGTGACTCAAAAGGATATTTTTTTAATACCAGATTTAGGATTCAGAGAAAGTATTTGTATATAGTTTTAGAGGAGAAGCTGTTGAGTGAGGTTTAACTTAACCATTTTAAGTCAAAAATTCTGACATTTTTCTTTTTTCCCGTTTTGTGTGTAGGACTTATCAACTTAAAGCATTCAACATCCTTATGTTCTAAAGTGGAACCATTTCTTCCGGGTCATTATGAAGTGTTGGATTTAAAGCCCTCTGGCAAGGTTGCATCAGTAGAATTAGTAAAATTTCATAGCTGTAAAGATGAACCACTCCATGTTGCATGTGATACCGTGGAAGCTCTCCCCTCAGGTAATACAGCAAAGATTTTGCTGCTTACTCTGATTTAAAAGTGAAAAAATCCTAATCTTTGAATGTAAAATTTGCGTTGATTGGTTTAAACAAGTACCATTTAAGAAAAAAAACAACCTGTAAGAACCTTTAAAATGTAGGGAATTTAGAATTAGTTTTGTAGGCAGTTATGTACAAAATGGACTTGAATGTCCTTATTATCAAAGGAGATTCAGACAAATATCTTTGTTTCCTAATTAGCATAATTCAGCAAAGTCTAAGTAACACTCTTTGGACATTTTTTACCCTTCTCTTTTATTTTTTAAGCAGGTTTTGACCTTGAAACGGTGAAAAGCAACATCCGTATTCTATTTGAAAATGCTGTTAGAAAACGTTTGATGGCACACAGAAGGATTGGTTGTCTTCTGTCAGGTAAGTAGCAAGAACTACAATGATTTTGTACCTTCTTTCTCTTTTGGCCATCCTCTGCTAGTTAAAGGAAATTATATTGGCTGTTCTGCTGCGATGTACCTGGAGTGATCTGAATCTTCATTTGCTTTTTAGAACAGGCAACACAGAACTTGTTAGTTTGGAATAGTTTTCCAGGTTACAAGTATTTTGAAAGTCTTATGCTTTTAAAGTTTAGTCTGGGCTGGGATCTTGGCTTATTGAGACACTGAGCATTTTTAAATATGACAAATAAATATAGTATTCCTATTGAAAATCACTCAGTATATAATAAATACATGAGATTTATGCTTAGGTTGGTGTGTAAAAAGAAAATGTAATTATTACATTTACTTTGTGCAGATTGAACCTAGAAGAAGGCCTTGACATGTTTCAGAAGCAGGAGAGTTCTTACTTGCCACCTTTGCTTTAGTCTCCATCCTAAACTTCCTCAATTTACCATATTACAGGAGAACATCTGGACCAAAATTATTTGCTATACTCTTTTGCAGATAAGGTCATAGCTTGTGGTACAGGAAGTTGTTCACTGACTTAGCTGATCACTGTTGTGATCTGATGGTTCAGTGTTACAGAGGTCGTTTACAGAGTTAGGGGTCTGTAATCATGGGTCTGACACCTTATTTCCTGTGTTTGTGTAGCACTTGGTACTTGTGGTTAGGGTTCTGGAATACTTTCCATGCATTCACTGAGCAATAGTAATTACACTCATTTGTCGTGAACCCTATTAAATGTGCATCTGAATGAGAGAGAACTGATCAGGAGATACTGCTGGACCATTTCTTTACTATGCAATCATAAAAAGTAGGAAGAAGGTAAATTAAACAGGAAGATACATAGGGTTGGGAGATCTCAGTTTCAGTAAAAAAGCTTGTTTAAACCCCAAATATCAAATTAGAAGGCAGTCAGGAGCTCCTCAGATGCACATGCAGGAAGCAGCAGAGCTAAGTACCCGTGCTGGTATAAATAATACCAGGGTATCTCTTCACAATTTTGTGTATGCTTGGAACATCACATATAATTGCTTTTGTTTCTAATCACAGAGGGAATTCTTTAACATCACAGTGGAAACTCAGATTTTTACTTTCCTGATTTCCACATCCTGAGCACTCTGTTGTCTGTACTCTCCTTTTCTCAGAATTTGCATGTAATTTCAACAGGAATTTTTTAGCATGTCCACAAAGGGGTGGACATTGGTGCTAATTGGGTGGGAATTGATGCTAATGCACTTAGCTGAAAAAACACATGCAGACTGTAGGAAACGAAGAGAAGAGAGTTTTGCCTCATGCTTGTCAGGACTGCAGGCAGATGTAGGCAAACAGGTACTGGGTTTTGCTCAGTACTTTGTAGTAGAGCAGCAAGTAGAACTAGCCAAGGATTAGCAGAACCAGCTTGTGATAATAAGAAGGTGGATCCTTAGAGTACATTTAGGCCACTTGTGTATCTCTTGTTGTTATTTTTTGCTTGTTCTCCAAACTATTCAAATCCTTTCACTCTCCTCTAGAAGGAAGAGGAGGAAAAATAAAAGAATGGTTGAAGAAGAGTGGAACCCTTACACTAAGCATTCTGTTCTTTTACTTAATTCTGTTCTTTTACTTATAGCAAACCAAAAAAAACCCCAAAAACCATAGTCCTGTCAGTAGACTATCAAATATGTACGTAAGAGGAAGATATGGAGTGGTTTTGAAATGGAGAATAAATCCCATTTTAGCAGAGTTAAGAAGAGGCATATTCAATATGTTCAGTATACTTTCTGTTTATCTTAAGGAGGGAGTTCCACTGATGCTTTTGACACCAGAAGTACTAACAACTGTTACTGAAGATGTTCCACTAAAGTTGCCTGAGTCCTTTATTAAGCAGAGGTAAAAGTGCACTTGTATGAGAAGTACCTTGGATTCACACAGCTTAAAAATGAAGCCCACTCATAGGATTCCAGTATCTAGATTCTGTAAGGGGGGAAGCAAAACATCATTCAAACACCTAATCAGATAATTTGTTTTGTTGGCAGGGGGCTTAGATTCCAGCTTGGTTGCAGCTGTTCTTCTGAAACTGATGAAAGAAATCAACATTAATTATCCATTGCAAACCTTTGCAATTGGAATGGAAAACAGTCCTGACTTACTTGCTGCCAGAAAGGTATCTTAAGCATGGCTTTCAGTTTGTTCTAAGCTACTGAATGCTAAACAGTGTGTATTAATGGTGCTAACTTCATAGTAAGGCATTACTAGTAACACTGCATATTCATTTATTGTTATGATGTAAATCAGTTTGCAGCAAGTAATTTAGTACAATATTTGCTGCTTAATCTTACAAAAGAGGCAACTGGAACCGTACCTGTTTTCTCTTACATTTGGAAGACTTTCATGAGACTCCCTGTTGCATTGTTGCAAAAAGGATAGTGCTCTGGACTTGTCTCATTTCTGCCTCTGGGTTTTAGGGTAGATCTCCATGCCATGGTTCCTATACTAAGGCATTTGTATATATGTTAAGTATTGTGAGTTAATTATCAGTTTGCTGAATTGAAAGTTTTGTACAAACCATCTGGCAACTATGCAGGGGTACCGTGCAGGCTTTTGTGACTTTTGTGCAGCTTTTTCTCTTAAAGGCAGATATCTGCAATATTTAGAGCCTCTACAGATTCTGTAAATGTTTTAGGCAAGCAGCTGGATGGTCTGTTGCAATTATGATTGAGCACTGTAGTTAAAGAGATTATGTTCTCTCTGGTGAACATACCACTGCAAGTCAAAGGTCTGCTAAGTAATGTCTTGGCTTAATGTCATAATTTTCACTGTAGCAGAAGGCAGCTGGTGCTTTCACTCAATGTGTTTGCTTTAAACACAATGTATGTTTATAAAATGTTTTAGCTGAAAAGTGATGCATTGTTTTGACCTTTTGCAAACAGGTGGCAGCACATATAGGCAGTGAACATCATGAAGTAATACTTAATACTGAAGAGGGGATTCAGGCAATAGAGGAGGTTATCTTCTCATTGGAAACCTATGATATAACAACAATAAGAGCTTCTATTGGTATGATTTTTTAAATGGTTTATTTCACCCAAATAAAATTTTATGCAAACCCACATGATTATCTGCTAGATCCCTTAGCTGGCACAGAACCTGGGGTCTGGGACTCCAAGGTTCTTCTCCCCAGTCTTATCTGTGATACCGCACAGAGGCAAAAGCAGCTGTTAAGAACTGTTCTTGAAGCTTTGAGATGAAAAGCAATAGAAACATTAGATCTGCAGGTCTAAGTTTTCCACTCTAGTAAGTATGAACCTTGGAGGAAGGGGAAAATTCACAGGTTTTCTGAGGTACTGAATATTATGATAGCAAATCACAATTACCCTTTCCTTGCATAATTTTAATACTAATGTGAAGTATTTATTATTGCCCTTTAGTAACATAGGTTTAGTAACACAGGTTCTTATAATGTATGTTTGATTCTGAGAAGTGAAGGAAGTCACCAGCAGGTTCTAACAAAGCACTGCCAGCCTTATAAGAGGGGAAAAGCCCTAATCCAATGGGACCTTTTGCATAATGCAAGCGACAGCATTTTACCCAGTTAATCTTGTGTTGTTCTAAAATGTCATAAAGGAGTTATGAAGCCAAATAGCCAACACAGTTTTCGAAACTGAACTCTCTGGGTGGAATTTCCTCCATGAAGATGGGATTTAGCAATGTGAAATAATGAACGCATTTCTTTAAAAATTAAAGCATTTTACTAAAATTTTTATCTGTCATTTTTTCTTTGTGATTTGCTGTTTAGTATAAGAAATAGTGAACTAGATCCGTTTCATTAGATTTGTAATACTTTTCTTATAAAATCATACCATTCAGGAACATGCATTGAATGGAAGGCATATTTCTTTACAAAAAAAAATTTGAAAAAAAGGGCTTCATCCAGTTCAACTCAGAGTGGGAGAGACTTAAACAACAACTTTTGCTTTTCTTCAAGGCTGGAAGGTTTCTTCAGCACTCCGCTGAAATTAATCATGCGCTTAATTTCAAATTGAGTCAGAACAACTCCTCTCCATGTTCCCATGGGACTCCTCCAGTGTTCCCAGGATCACAAGTAGACACATCTTACTGATAGTTTGAGGGCCAAGTGTAGATACACAGTTTAGATGTATTTGCAGCACCAACTTAGTGTGGCTGTTGGTGGCTCTGAGTAACGAGATGCTACTTTAAATCAGTTGTTTGCTACAGAAGGAAGCAGTGTAGGAGACAAATTTTTAAAATGCTAAATTTAAAACTGCTAGCTGTATATAGCATCATATATGTAGATGTACTTTAATAATTTCATACTTTTTTTTTTAAGGTATGTATCTTGTCTCCAAATATATTCGGAAGAAAACAGACAGTGTGGTCATATTTTCAGGAGAAGGATCAGATGAGCTGACACAAGGGTACATATATTTCCATAAGGTAGATATATTCACTATACAGAATGCCCTTGAGCTGCTTGTTCTGCCTTTCAACAGAACATCTCTGAGATTTCAAGGTGTGATGTTTGAGAGTTGTCATAACTGCATATTTGTTGAGTTTTTCTTCTGGGGTGGTGTAAAATACAAGGGATTTAATCACCTAAAAAATAGTTTTCTTAATCTTCAGCGGTTTCTGAGACTGTTATTTCTTGTAGGTCTTTTGAGTTTCTTGTAGGTTTTGAGATCACTTGGTGATCCCTACAGTTCAAATGCAGGACAGCCAGCAATAGTTCCCTCAGTGCTGCTGTGTTCCACCTGTGTTCTCCATGCTTTGTTTATTTTCAGTCACCATCTCCTGAGGAAGCTGCAGAAGAGAGTGAGAGGCTTCTGAAGGAGCTCTACCTGTTTGATGTACTTCGTGCAGACAGAACTACTGCAGCACATGGGTAAAATGTATTCCCTTGGATGCTGAGCACTCATAATTTAAAAGCAAAAGAAGATTAGGCAAGAAAAGACTGCTGAGCATTTGTAGGCCAACATGAAGTTGTAGGCTTAAGGAATTTGAGCAACAGTGAAGGACACTGCCAAATTTAATCTGATCTGTGACTGTAGGGCCCACTGTTTTGCTAACTGAAATATTTTTTTTCTCTGGGACTGTACTGGTCTTTACAGAAGCAGTGAAGTAGAAATACAAATATCCAGCATTAAGGAGGGAAGGGAAACTTGTATTTTACTTTGAGGTCTTTGGAGGTTTAGACAAAGAGAAATCTTGAATCTGATGATCATCAGAACTAAAACAACATACAAAAAGTATGTGCATTAGTCAGGTAGCTGTCTGTAATAAAGAGATATTAGGATACAATCTGTGTACCTGATACCTTAAAGAATCTCCAAAATGAGTGCTGTAGAAAATAGTGTTGTTTTACTAAACAAAAGCATTTTATGAAAAGAAATACATTAATTGAAGTGAGAATAATGTTGGAAAGCTGTCTATAGATAAGAAAAAGATGATACCTTTGGCAAAGCAAACAACTTAGCTATTGGGAAGCTTTTGTTTTATATTGATCCTGCCACAAAATGACTTGCCTAGCTTTGTACAATTTTTTTATGCTTCTCTTCCCTATAAAAAAGACAGATGAAGTTGAGGAGACTTGCCATTTGCCTCATAATTGGTTTGTGCTGAAAATTTTCACCACACTTTCAAGGCTGTTTAATATCACATGCTAGCTGCTTTTGTTTTTCTTTGGTCTCTGCTGCATAGCACTGTTAGGAAGAAAGAACCCTCATAGAAACAAATTAGAACAGAATTTGAGGAGTTGAAATTTATTGAGAAAAGGGAGAAGAACTAAGAGTAGAGAGGAAAGGATGAAACTACCATTGTCAGTTAGGAACAAGAATAACTGTAAGGAAGGACTTGTAGTGCAAATCTTGTTAGTATATGGAGAAACTGAGCCCTCAGTATTTGATTACTGAATACTCAGTGTTGGGTTCATTTGGGGTTTATTTTGTAAGGTGGGTATTACCTGGAGTAGCTGAAGCTTTCTATCAGAATAGAAACTAAAGAGACAATGAAATTACTAGGATGCAGTATAACATTTCCTTTCACTTGTGAAGCTGGGAAGCATAATGTCTCTTTAGGAGGCACACCAAGAGGGGTTCTTTCTGCTGAAGATGCAGTTACTGTCATTTTATTTGTTGCTTTCTGTGTCCTTTAAAGCTGTGGTATACAAAAGCAGGAAGGCTTTGTATGTGTATATCTACCACTGGTATAGGAGAGAATTTGTGTGAATGCTGTAGGGCTCCTTTTTGTTGTTTCTTGAAAACACAAACAATTGTGGATTTCAGAAATGACAGCAGAAGTCTTTGCTTGGTTCTATGATATGTTTACAAATCTGATGCAAATCTTAGTGAGTAACTTGGTAGTTCTCTGAGAGGAAGAGGATTTTTTAAAATGTGCCATTGCATACATGTTGCAATGGTTGTTGCAGATCCTATAGGACCCTAGTCCATAAATTCAGGGCATTATAAAATATCATAGTCTTTATTCTGTGTAGAGCATACAGCTAACTTTACAAATGGGTGAATTAAATTCAGGTAGTCGTGAATATGCAAGTGAAATGTATTCTGCATAAAAGCAGAAAACCTGGTGTTTATGCGAAAGACAGGGAAAGCTTAGCTGCTGTGGAATTTTTAAATAGATGACTTGTTGGCTTAATTCAGTATCTTTTCTATTTATTCCCCCTGCTTAGCCTTGAACTGAGAGTCCCATTTTTGGATCATCGGTTTACTTCTTATTATTTATCTCTGCCAGCAGAACTGCGAATCCCAAAGGTATGTAAAACTTACAGGGTTGGATCCAAGTGTAAAAATTTGCTGATACATGTTCTAAGCATGACCAGATTGCTGAATTTGATGGTCAAGTCCTCCACCCAAAGTCAAGCATGCTCTTAAATGTTTTTCTGAATTGTTTGGCTACTGGCAACCCCTTCCTGACCAAAACTACTGAAAGGAAACTATTTCATAAGCGTTTAAATCCAGATCTTTGCACTTCAGTTCGTGAGACTCATGACATTATTTTTTGTTCTGCAAACAGAATGGAATTGAAAAATACCTTTTAAGATTGTCCTTTGAAGATTCCAATTTACTTCCCAAAGAAATTCTCTGGAGACCAAAAGAAGCTTTCAGTGATGGTATAGCATCAGTAAAGAAATCCTGGTTTTCCATTCTTCAGGACTATATTGATCAACAGGTAGAATACCACTTTTTCCTTTCTCACTTAGGTGTATTAGATACGGTTGCCAGTGAGAGGCAGCTCACATGTTTAATTGAGAGAATAATCTGGGTATAGCAGGTAACTTGAGCTTCCTAGTGGAGGAGTAAGAGAAACCTTAATTAATGTTCTTCTAGATATCTGAGTTGGTTAAAGGCATTTGTGATCCTGGTTGCAAAGAAATGCTAGACCCTGCCAGAAATGACTGTGTAAGGAAATGAACATCATTTAAGTGTCTGGATTGCAAATTAGATTGTGTATCAACAAACACAATTTCTGGGTTACAGGCAAAGCAGCTGCTTCAGCTGAAGGCACTTGCATGAACTTACTCTGCAGCTGAGTAACAACATAATGACTTTATCATGTACTTTCTTGTTTGCGTCATTCGTTTTTCAAAGCCATCTCTAGCTAAGCCTTTTTGCTTTTTAAAGCCTCTGCTTGCATTGTTAACCAGTGAAGACTTACAGCGTTTTGACTCTGTATAGAGGATAATCCTCTCTGGAGTGCAGAGGTAGTTTAATCATGGAGAGGAAGAAATGCCACCCTATTTACACCAGAGCTCTGTTACATGGAAATAAGTGTAGTCAAGTCTATGGATGGGAGCTTGTCTGTCCTACCACCAACTCTTTGTTCCCCATTTTCTTTCTCTGTTTCCTCAGGCAAGGAAGTAGTTGGGTCAGGCAACAGTGTTGTGCCTGTTCTGAGCCTGTATTGCTGTATGAGCAGCAGATCTATTTCACAGACATGAAAAGTTAGCGTGTTGGCAGCAGAAGCGGCTCACTGAAATTGCCTCAACTGGTGCAACTATTTATCCTTCTTTTCTCAGCTGACTTAGCAACTGCAGGTGTCTTTTCCTCTGCATCCCAGGTCTTCTGTTGCCAAGAGAATGGTTATACAAACAGCCAACTGTTCCCCAAGCTACAAAAACAGCCTAGGAAGCCACTTACATGGCAAAGTGACTGCTTTAAGTTTCTGCACTTGTTTCACAGCAAAGGAGGAGTAGGAAAGAAGTGTCTGTGACCTTAACAACAAAGGTGGTTGTGACCCAGAGAAATGGACTTCACATGTCATGCAGAGAAATACCAATAGCACTGGAAATACATTTATGTATTCGTAAAGATCAAGTGAGCCATGACAAAGGTCTGACCTGTCAACCCTGTGTTTCTAGAATAGACTTTTTTTTCAAAACTGTTGATGTCTAGTGGTTGGTGAATCTTCGCGTGTCTTAAAAAGTTGATCTTTGCAGCTTAACTTGAGTTTTGCTTACGTCTGTAGGTTGATGACCTTTTACTGGAGAAGGCAGCGGAGAAATATCCTTTCAATCCTCCTAAAACAAAGGAAAGTTATTACTACCGCCAGATCTTTGAAAAGCACTACTCAGGGCGGAGCAGCTGGCTGCCCCACTACTGGATGCCAAGATGGGTTAAAGCTACTGATCCTTCGGCACGCACATTGAAACATTACAAGTCGGCTACCCAAGAATAGACTGTTCACATAATCCCCCAAATAAAAGTGCTACAAGCATTTTGTGTGCACTCTGCTTTAAGAAAACCAAACAAATTATGCAAACATAAAGCTTAAATCGTCTTTAAGATGTGCTTTGACAATGCTATTGGAAATGGGAGCTTTCTGTTAGTGTATTATTAAAAAGTTACGCTGCTGTACCAAAACTTTACAATTCATGGGAAAATACTTTCTGAACAAGGGACTACTTTATTTGACAGCTCTGTTCCTTATGTAATCTTGTATTAATTTTCCTTGAAGTCATTTAATGTATTTTAATGTGAGCTCTGTTTTGAGGACTTGAATCAGGCTGAGGGATGCAAACTGCTGCTGACTCTGAGCAAAGGGGAATTGGAGCCTAGCTATCTAGTGATTTGTGTTCCTGGCTGTGGGACTTGGATAGTATCTATATTATTCTATTCTGAATGTTCTTCTATACACTCCTGAAAACCTTGGTCTAGTTTTCAAAAAGTATTTAGATATTCATAGCTATGCAGAGATGCTTTCTAGAGTTTATTGGGATGGTGCTGGGTGTTAATTAAATGAATGGCAATCTTATTTGTCACTGTGAAGCCACCAGTTGGCTGTTCTGTAAATATACCATCAGTCAAAAGATATTGTGACTGTAATCAGAGCAGAATGGATAAGAGAAGCCAAGTTATGTCTTTGTTTCTAACTCAAGGACTTCAATTTTTAAACATATTTATTGTTCTTGAAAATATAGAGTGTTAACGGGTGATGTGTATCAGTCTGATGGAAATTGCATGAGCAAGTATTTTAAGAGAATTTTCATTTTTTGTGAGAGTTTTCCCACGTATATGATGAAAAGGTTGACTGTGTTGCTGCTGAACTGCATGTAGCCAACCGTGTGGGTGAACCAAACCTGTTAACCATAGATTGTAGTTGGACAAACTGACCACAATGGTATCACATGCCTTGCTTGGAAAAGTGGGGAAAAAGCTGCTTCAGAAATCACAAAAACTTCTACTACTCTACTGAAAGAATTCTGAATTTTTACTCAAGATAACTTTTTATTAACTACTTAGTCGTGGAGGTTACTTTTGTGAAAATAAATATAAGGGTAGTCAAGAAATACATGTGTGCTGCAGATTGACTTGATTAGCATCATGCTCGTTATGAAAACAAGTCTTTATTGTCCCTCTTGACTAGGAAACCAAAGCCATTTTTTATTTAAAAAATAAAATATGAGCTGTTTTGATTTAAAGTCTTCACAAAATGACTGGTTGTCTGTTGCTCCACCCTAATCTTGCGTTTGTCTGTATCCCATAAACTTTACTGAAACCTTTTGGTGGCACCACAGCGCATGTGAGCTGTCTGTGATATGTTCCTGCAGCCTTCTTTATTTAAGGGCCATATGCTTGTCTTTTTCAATTTCTTTGAAGCAGTTGAGAATATTTTGAGTTGACAGGGGATTGTAGAGTATGTGGTTAGGTACTGATGTGTAAAGATAAGATTTACTACTTAGTGTAAACTTCCAAGACTGAGATAAGAAAACAGCATTTGCCTGAAGTGAAAATAGGCTGAACGCATTTTGGGATCACTGCTCAAATGCACTTTCTGCTGCAACATTGCAGTGTTTCTGGAAATCCAGCTAATTTTTTAAAAATTCCTAATACATTGGAGGCTTATATATCAGGACAATATTCTAGACTGATGATTCAGTTATTTTAGCTTTTTACTAATGTGCAGAGGAGGAATACAGTGCTTGCTGCCTTGTTAAAGGTCTTGTGAGTATAAAACCTGTTCATTCCTTCTCCATGTATGGAATTCTACAGCCTTTTTGGTTTCTGTGATGCTATATTTTCTCTTTTTTTTTTT
>WEKY01017091.1:26558-42282 GCA_013390045.1 Picathartes gymnocephalus | reverse complement strand
TTTCTTCCCTTTAAAATAAAAATTGAGGGGAAAAAAAAGAAAGAAAACAAAAAAGAGAATTTAAGACAAAACCATCCAGCTACTCTGGATCATCTGCTAGCTGCAGCCATGTTTGTAGTTTGTCACAGGAGGGAATGGGATGCAGATGCAGGGTGCAATGCTGTCTTTTCTAGTTTTATTCTAGCTTTCTTCCTACTGTGGTGGCCTCTTTTTCCCACTCTGTTTCTTTTGGATAAAATTAAGCTGGACAGTTCTACCAGCTTGAGTGTGTTGGTTTGAGGATTGTGTCAGGTGGGGATGGGGAATTGAAGTCACTGGTCCGCACGGGGAAGGCAGAGATGAGTAGTTGCTTGGCTTGCAGGACTGATGAGGGCTGAGGGAGAACCTACAGGGTTCTTGCAAAGTGGCTAAAATAATGTAGGGTTTTTAAAATTGATTTGGGGTGTTTTTGTTTTAATTTGAATTGAATAAGTTACTAAATTTTGTTTTCACAGCAATTTTCCTCCGTTTCAGGAAGGAGAAATTAGCAGTTCCAAAGCGAGCACGGCAGGGTATGAGACCTCCCAAGTGCTTAAGGTTGCCCAATATCATTCATCTTTTCAATAAAGCCTACGTGCTGGTTTAACCTCTTGTTGGTTGCTTGTGTGGAGCCTCCCTGACTGTGCCACGTCCCAATGTCCCTGACAGTGGCTCTCTAGAGAAGCTCCCCAGTACAAACCAGCATTAAGATCCAGGGAACACTTGGCAGGACTTTAGGGACCCTTAGTCCATTGGTCAGAGCTTTTTATGGGGGATGGTTTGAAATTATGTAAAATTTTTGAAACTGTGTTTAAAATCACAATAAAGTGTAAAAGCAGCCTATTTTAATTAGATTCTATGGAGGGGTGGACTTATTTTTTTCAAGTCTTTGTTTGAGCCTGTCTCTGGATGTAGGTAATGTGCAGAATTGTACTTATTTTAATTTAATAATTTCGATTTATTTTAATTCAAAGGAATAATTTTATTTTTTTATTTACAAAGCTTGTTCCCAGAAGAGGGGCAAAGAAGAATGAAGCAGAGAGATGGTCCTTGCTGCTGTGCTACCCTGCAAGTTGGTAGGGGTGGTAGCTAGGGGAGGTGGTACATTAGCAGCTGCTTTCTAAGACCTGTTTGTGCTATTTCACCCACCCCTCTCTGTAGCGCCACTTTCCATCTTTCTGTTGCCTGGAAACTTTCCCAATAAGAGAAAAATAGCTGGGCAACCAGTTTTTTTCCACCAGTATGCTCAGCTTTGGATCTCTCAACCATCCTATGAACTACAACAAAAGATGTTGACTACCCCAGAGTCCACCTGACTTTGTGTTTCTCCCATGCAAGCGAGTCGGGGCTCACTCCGCCCCTTGTTCTGTGTCGTGAAAAGCCAACGGGCAGCCACCGGGCAGCCACGTTTCCCCCAGCATTACGCAAAGAGCCTGTCAAAATTTCAATCCGGATAGAGAAGTTTCTTCCGGGATGATGTCCTATTTTTTCTTTTAATTTTCTTTTTCTAGCCGGCAGATGGCAGCCGCCAGTTAGTGCGTGCGTGTAAATGAGCTCCTCCTCCCTGGCGAAGATGCTCTCCCATCCTGCTCTCCGTCCTGCTCTCTTTCTGCTTTTAGTATCTTCCTTCACAAACGATTGTCACTGGGATTTGTGCGTGAGCCTCGTGGAATTTAATAAGTACTTGATTAGAATAAGGATAAAGCCAAGCATAAAATAAAATGCTTTCAAATTGATCTTTCTCAAAAGATATTGTGCAGAGCTTCTCATACTGGTGCTGCAGGTAAGGCAGCAGCTAAGGGTTGAATTACATTAGTATTGAAGACATTCAATATTCAATTTAGAGGTAATTCAAAACTAGTTATATTAAAAATCAGTAATGTGAGTTGGAACAGGTATAAAATGACAGTTCTAGGGAAGATGGAAGACAATACCAGATTAGGGAATAAGCAATGTTAATTTTCTGAAGTTGTTAGGGTTTTTTGTTTTTTCTTCATGATTAATACATGTATCACAGGATTTCAGATGGTCATACAAAGAGAACATTAAGACAGAATCATAGAAAAATTTGGGTTCGAAGGGACCTTAGAGATCATCTAGTTCCAACCTCCCTGCTATGGGCAGGGATAATTTTCAGTAGGCCAGATTGCTCAAAGTCCCATCCAACCAACTTCCAGGGATGGGACATCCACAGGCTCTCTGGGCATCCTGTTCCAGTGTCTCACCACCCTCATGGGAAAGAATTTCTTCCTTATATCTAATCTAAATCTACTGTCTTTCAGTTTAAAACCATTACCCCTTGTTCTGTCACTAAATTTCCTTGTAAGACGTCCCTCTCCAGCTCTCTTGCAGGCTCCCTTTGGGTACTGGAAGGTGCTATAAGGTCTTCTCTTTTCCAGGCTGAACAGCCCCAACACGCCTGTCTTCATGGAGAGGTACTCCCGCCCTCTGATAACCTTCATGGCATCCTCTAGACTTGCTCCAGCTGCTCCATGTCCTTCCTGTGCTGAGGACCCCAGAGCTGGATGCAGCAATCCAGGTGGGAGCAGAGGGGCACATCTCTTTTGGTGCAGCCCAGAAAACCCTCAGCTTCTGGGCTCTGAGCACACACTGCCGACTCAGGTTGAGCTGCTCGTCCACCAGCACCCCAAGTCCTTCCCCTCGGGGCTGCTCTCAATCCATTCTCCACCCAGCCTCTATTTATGGTTGGGAATGCTCTGACCCAGGTGTGAGGCCTTGCCCTTGGCCTGTCTGAACTTCACAAACCCACCTCTCAAGGCTACTAGAAAGTTTTACAGGTGCGCATCAGAAAGGCTTAGGTATTTGTTTTCTCAAAAGTATTATTTTAAAAATACATATGCATTATAAAATGAAGTACATCATATAAACTTGGAAAGATTTCCTGTATCTAAGTGGTCAATCTAGTTGTTTTGTAAACTCTGTGATGATGAATTGTATACACATGAGCATCTAGACTTGAGCCCTGTCAGGAAAAAAAATGTCTCTCGATGACCATTGGTGGTGTAATGACAATGTGGAAACACACACAGCCTCTCGCCTGCTCCAGACATGCTCTGAGAGACGTCTTTTGCCTTTTTTTCTTTTTTTTTTTGGTGGTATGGGGTGCTTAATTGATGAATTTTTATCAAGGAGAAGAGAGAATAATTGAGTCCAAAATCGTCCTTTAGAAAATTAGAATACTGGGTACATAAAATTATTTGAACTGACCTCAGTTCCTAAACCATAATCACCTTGCAGAGGCCAAGAGGAGAGTCAGATTGTTCTGGTTGCAAAAGCATCCTCCATTTTTGCTACTATCAAGGATAGAAGTAATTGTCTATGTTAATAAACTGTATTACTTAACATCTCTCACCACTGCTCTTGAAGACTGCCTTTAACACCTGGGGCAAAATGTATATTAATACAAATTACTTTGGATTAAAACCATTATTATTTTAGCATAAAAAGGAAGGGGGTGGTAGAAAGGAATGTTCTCTTTTTAAATATTTAAATACTCATTATACCAAAGTGATATAAATTACTGGCTGACTGACAACTTGCTAATAATAGCTTAAAAATGCAAATAGAGCTATTATCCCAATTGACACTAATTGGAACTCCTTTGGCAGCCTGGGAGGGCAGGACAGGAAGGTTTGATTGTTTCCTCGAGCTGGAATTGGGCTGGTAAGGAAGCGTGGGGAAGATGTGCTGTGGATAAACAGGTTTCCATCTGCAGACATGAGAATTCATTATGCTGTATTTCAAGAAACTGCTCTGAAGTGCTGTCTTGTGCCTAGGTACAGTTTTGGTTAGGTTTGTGGTGCACTGGGCTGGTCCCACTCACACCTGCACAGTGCAGGCTCTGCCTGGGCTCAGTTAGCACTGTGGCAATCCAAACTCTAAATGCTCAAGGCTCACAAAACAGCTATGATGTCTTCTGGGTATTATGAAAACTCACTGTTTTAAAATTCACTGAATTATAATTTTTTTATAATGCAGTCTTAGAATAACTACACCATATGTATATATTCCTTCAGTAACTATTGTGTATCTTCTCCAAGCAAGGTTTGTTTCCAGACCGTGTTGCTTGAATTTTAATGCTGTGGTACACAGAAACACAATGTGGCTATTGTTGTCTGAGTGTTATAACAGTGAAAATTAAAGCATTTTTTTATGTGCCAAAATTGAATATCTGTGATGAAAGGTGTTCTGTTATTCAGCTAGATGTTTTCAATGCTAACTACTTCATGAAAATAAAATGCTGAAGGTGTATTATCATGTATTGGTGCTGAGGCACTCCAGCTCTGACGGAGAATGTAAGGCATGAATTTATGCAGCTCTTTACCTGCTTCACACAGTTTCACTCTCTCTTGCATTCGGGTGGTGTCTCCATTGTTATATTTGTTTGACTTGATGATCTTAAGGGTCTTTTTCAACTTAAATGCTTCTGTGATACGTTGGTGAAGGTGTATCCTTTAACTCTTTAGCAGCTATGTTGCTGAAATAAAAATATAGGAAATTACCTAGATAGGGGAAAAAACAGAAAAGGCACATTTTCCCCCCTGCAAATATTTTCTTAGCATTCAACATTATTCTTTATAATTTGTGAAGTTTCTTTGCACTTAGGTAGCACATTGCAGAACTGGCTGGTTAGGTACATGGTGTGCATTGCATTTCTAGCTCAGCTACTGCTGTTACTTCTGGCCAAGCCATCTCACCTTGCTGGGCTTCCTTGCTTCAGGCTTCTGGGAGAGCATGAAGCACCATGACAGATGAAGTGTTTTGTTGTCTAACCATCTGTTCACATTTCATTTCTTCCATATGCAGTAAGTAGTAACATTGTTTAATTTGGAGATTGATGTAGAAAACAAGAGGTGATGTTTTTTGCACATGCTCTGTGTATACCCCTCTTTAAAAAGGAGTTTCTGAGCTAGTTTATTCTGACAGAAATCAGATCTCTGTCAGGAATGGAACAGTGATAATTTTTAATAAATATCATAATGATTTTCACACAGCCTCTCCAGCTGACCAATGTTTCAGCCTCTATTGAAAGAATTAGAAAAATAATGCACAGAGTGTCTTTTTCTTCTCTGAAAGATGTAGGTTCAAGGATATTTTTTTACTTGCTAACACTAAAAACAAAACTTAAAAATCACTACTCTTTAAGTAACAAGTATTTTCTATAAAGGGAAGTGAGGTCTTTTGCAGATACCATGAGGACATGAGGCTGTATACTGGCACTGCAGGTGGCTGTATACTGACACAGTACAACTCCAGGGAGGGAGCCACTGTGTGCTCTTGTTCTGTCACTCTGAGATGTTTGTCAACGCAGTGTGTAATATTATGGCTAAGGGAACTGCTTGAGCTCATCAGAAGAGCATTTGGTCATTACAAAAGTTTGCACTGGGACTTGCTCACTATCTCTTTTGATAAAGCAATCAGCCATAATTTAAGAGACATAGTTTAAGGGACAAAGTTTGCATTTAAATAATGGCTGTTGGTAGTTCTGAAGGACCTGATACTAGCATACTCTGAATAAACGGCATTTTAAAGACTCACTTTAATAATTTTCAAAAAACCTCTTGATGTTTTTCTGCTCTAGCTCGTGATGGCTAGTGGCTGAGTTCCTGCAAGATCCCCATGCCCAGACATTTTCAGATCCTTCCTTTTGTTTTGTTTAGGACCATGCTGAAAAATACCAGTCTCCTGACATGGACAGAGCAAGGACTTGCTTGTGGCATCAAGAGCTAGGCAAGTGCTGCAGAGCCTGAGCTCCCCAGGTGAAGTGAGGTGTTGGGGGCTAGACCCCCATCCCAACACCCCATTTCATGGGCAGGGTTTGTGAGCAATGGCTCTGGCTTTGGCTTGCCAGGTTAAGTTTGGCTGCATCTGCACCACAGACAACAAGTCTCCATGCAACAGCAGAGAGATGGAGATGATGGATAGAGCTGCTGACCCTCTATGTCACTCTTGGGCAAGACAGGTTTCTGAGAGCTAGACTTCAGCATCCCTGTCTGGGGGGAGGGGAGTGCCTGTGTGTAAGGGAGACAGTGCCTACCCAAAGAGCAGCCACATGCCACAATGCAGATGATTGATGTATTTCTGGGGGAAAAAAGAAGCAAAAAGGGTGCTGAGCATCTTGGAGGTGGACTGTGATGTCAAACTCCCTGTAGCATCTGCAGTGGGGACAATTATCAGCATTACCCTGGGTTTACTCTGTGCTGATTTCCTAGAAAGATTATTATTGCTTTATTTAAAGCTTGCTTGCATTTTGTTGACAGATGCCCTTGCTGCAGTGTTATTGATTAGCCCATGCAACCTGGTGGATATCAGACTGCTACCACCAAAAAGAGCTCAGTCTGTGTCCCAGTTGTGACAGGCTGCTGTGGAGACAGTGAGGGATTTAGTGAAAGCTTCTCCAAAGCCTGCAGTGGAGCTGGAGAGTGGGCACTGCCCAGCAGTCCAATGCATGAATGGCCTGGGGCTGCAAGCATTGCTGTCCAACATATAAAATGTTTAAAAGCTGATGGAGCCCTAAAAGGGAGATTAAAGAACACAGAAATTATTTTAAACTCCCTTTAAAATACTCAATGGTCTATAGACTGTATTGTTTAAGACTAAAGGCAGGTAAAAGACATAATTCCTGTTTGTGTCTCCAGGATCCCAGTATACCTGTGAGGGCAAATGTTGGGAGTGAGCCTGTGGTGGGGACAGACAGCTGGGCTGGATGCCTGCAGATGTGTGCAATTCATGCACTTCCACATCTGCCCAGGGCCTGCTGGGCAGGCACAGCCCCACAGCCGTGACATGGCATGGGCTGGCTGAGCCATCCCTGCCAGCACTGAAAGGTGAAGAAGGCTCTTTTTTCCTGCCAGCACTGAAATGTGATGAGGGTTTTTTTATGTATTGTTGGTAGAGTCAGTTGGAACATTTCAGACTATGCCTTTTGGTGTGTTTGCTTTATTTCTAGCTTGGAATATATGTCTATACAAACATAAATCAATGCCAATTTGAAATTTATTGTTCAAAACCCAAATTAGCACAAATCTGGCATTATTTTGCCACAAGAAATTAAAATGAGGTGTTTCAAATGCCAGATTAAAACCACTCAACAGACTGACATGTAAAAGAAGACTATTTTGGTGACAGAGGCTCAGCCTTTCCTTCTAGAGTAAATTGTGATAATGCCATTGAAAAGCTTGAGGGAAGGGATGCCACCCAGAAGGACTTTGACAGCTGCGAGGAGTGAACCTATGTGAATTTCATGAAGTTCAGCAAGGCCAAGTGTAAGGGCCCACACCTGGGAGAGGCCAATCCCAAAAGTAAATACAGGCTGGGCAGGGAAGGGATTGAGAGCAGCCCTGAGGAAAAGGACTTGGGGCTCTTTGTGGATGAGCAACTCAGCATGACCCATCTCACAGTCCAGAAAGACAACCACATCCTGGGCTGCACCAAAAGCAGTGCAAGCTGCAGGGAGAGAGAGGTGATCTTTTCCTTCTTCTCTGCTCTGGTGAGACCCCACCTGGAGTGCTGTATCCAGCTCTGAGTTCCCCAGCACAGGAAGAACATGGAACTGTTGGAGCAACTACAGAGGATGGGCATGAAGATGATCTGATATTTAAATTGGAAGAGGTTCGACTTAGATTGGTTTTAAGGAAGGAATTCTTTACAATGGGGGTAGTGAGAGTCTGCAACACATTGCCCAGAGAAATTGTGGATACCCCATTCCTGGAGGTGTTCAGTGTAAATTTGGTTGGAGCTCTGAGCAACTGTAGTGAAATGTGTCCCTGTCCATTGCAGGGGGTTGGAGTAGATGATCTTTAAAGGTGCTTCCAACCCAAACCATTCTATGTTTTTTCTAGAATATTCAGTCCTATCTGTTTACTGGATACTGTTATTTAGTACCTGTGCTGTTTTTCAAACACTTAAAGCACACTGGCTGTTTGTGGGCTTTGCAGTGGTTGGGAGGTTTTCAAGATGTGCAAGCTGCAGGGAATGAATGGTGTGGCTTTTTCTTTGCTCTCTGTTTCTCACAATTCAGCACACCTGAACTGTGAGCTCTGCATGCATGAGGGCTCTCCAGGCAAGGGTAAGAGGATTTTAAAGTTCTTCTTTCTTTTTACCCTTCACTGAGCATTATTCAACATGATTTCCTCAGTCCTTGTGCTGTGGTGCTAGCCCAGCAGTTAGCTTCTCCTCATCACTGAGCTCAGTGAGAGTTCACACAGTTTATTAGTCTGAAAATTAGCCTTGGAAAGAAAAAGAGCTGCCAGAGTGCCAGTACAACCACTGTGTCCCACATCAGTGTGGTCCCTGCCTCAATTCACCTCAGTTTCCCCACCATGTAGCCCCACACCTTGCTAGATCTGGCTTCTACCTAGCTGAAAGTGGGATCTGTTTTAAGCATGGGCAGGCTTACATGCTGCTTCTAACGTAGCAGGAATGAGATCCTGCACGCACCTGCTCCTCATGGGGGTAGTTGTGGTGATGCATCAGGTAACCTTGAAAATGGAGGTGTACGAGTTCATTTCCAAAATGGAAAACATCAAGCAGTGAATCCCTTTATATTACTTATTTTTAAATCTAGTTTGTATACATTGACTGTTTTTATTGATGATTCACCTGCAATGAAAGTTTGTACCATAGTGTCAGAGAAGCATAGCTTGTAGCAGGGGGTAAGAAGATAGAAGTCCAGATGCCTTGCATCTGGTGAGATGGATATAGCATTTCAGGACTATCCTGGAAATATAGCAATCAGATATTCTAATTAAAAAGATAATTGCAGTCACATATCTTTTCTATTTCATGGATTCATGCCAACAGGTGCTTTTATTATGAATCTGATGGATAGAATTTATTAAGAGCTTGGCTTTTAAACAATAAACCTACAGTACTGGATTAATTCCACAGCAAATTATTCCCGTTGGAGCTGGGGGATAGATCATGCTCTTTCCATTCAGTCACCATGCTTCATGATTTCCATTGAGTTTAGAAGGGACGGCAGCTTGTGTGACCTCGAGCAATTCCAGGAACTCCTATCTCCAGTAACGAATCCCTCCAACATTCACCAAATGCACATGAGGAGGCTCACAGCCTCCCTGCAAAAAGAAAACATTAATTTGAAATTTCTGTCCAGTCTCAGACCGCTGTTGCTTGGATCCAAATCTCATTCCACGGCAAAGTAGGAAATAACTCCATCACTACCACCAAAGGAAGTATGTTGCAAAAGCCCCAGAGTAGTTTTTATTTAAAATGTTGCTATCATAAAATTCCAGACTATGAAATGAAGACCTTGGACTCCCATTCAAACCTTACCCATCCCCTGTTTTAAAATATATTGATACATAATCACAGAACATAAAACATGCTGCAATGATACAAATATATTTTTTGATACAGAAATTACAGTACATTATAAACCATGAAAACAAATTGAGGCACTAGACTGAAAATCAGTTCTGTTCTGCACTAGCTGTGAAGCTGATAGACTCACTTTCAATGAACAAAGGAATACTTGCTTGTTTAGTAAACATAACTTTACGGGTTATATCAAACAATGTGCTTTGTTGTGAGACATCACCAGGGTTGCTGGTCCTTTCAGAGCCACAGCACACCTACACAACACGTGTCACTGCCACAATATGAAAAATAATAATTTTATTGAATGTACAACTCAAAAAAACCCTTCAGTTATTAAATAAATAATTATTTCATAGAGTGGTTAGTTTATATTACACTGCATTGGCCATTAGAACAAATGAAGTTTAATAAATAACGCACACGAATGTCTCATTTGCGCCTTCGTTCGTAATTCTGTGCTATGCTCCCTTCGGAGGACCCTGCAAAAAATGAAGCAGATTGAAGCACAAAGTACAGCCTTGTACATGCTTAATAAACCCCAGCATGCACGAGAAGTGTCAGAGCCCTGCAGCCAGCTGGCACCACCACCACTGGTGTGTTTGGAACAGAGACAAGGGCTCCTGGCCCATCCCTGAGCTGCTTTGATTTGCTGTTACCTCTCAGACTACACTGTCCTCCAGAAGGCTGAAGATCTGAGCAGTGTTTTCTACCCTCTCATCTGCTGAGCTGCTTGAAGCACCATTAACTCAGAGCCCCTTTACCTCCCAGTAATTCATCTAATTGATGGGATCTGAGCATTCAGGTCAATTTGTGGTAGAGGCTTTCTGCACAGACATATCCACCTTCAGTCCTGCACAGCCAGCTCTTTGAAACCCTCCTGTCCACAAGCCCTGTACACAGAGATAGTTTTAGGTTGTGGCAGGAGCCAAGCTCCTCAGATGATCTCAGACTACCATGCCAACTAGCTGCAGGTTAAATAGTCTCAAGTAACATATTTTATGTTTAGTAGTGGTTGATCTCTCCTATTAAAATGAGAGCGAAACCCAGAGAGCCCTTCTTGAGCAAGGCTGTCCCCAAACCAGGGCCTGAGACATCAGCATCCCCTTACCCTGCTTTGGCACATGAGGCTGTAAATCAGCAGCATGCTCACACCCAGAGGGACAGTGTCAGCTCCTGCCCATCACCAGGGAGCTCAGGGGCTTTTTGCAGAAGAAAACCACAGCATGGGTAAAGGTCCTGCCCAGTTAAATATCTTCCAAAAGGGAGAAGTGAGCTTGCTATTCCTGGTCTTGCTTTGATTACACAGTCCTTAGAACCTATCTTCTCCTTTAGTGGAGCAGAAGCAACTTCTAACCATTTCCCCCTCAAGGAATTGGGCAGAAAAGCTGTGAATTCTAGTTTTACCTGTCAGACAGGTGTTACATAGCCCAACAGAGTAAAACATCATTATTGCCTTTTGTTAGAAATACCATATCCTGACTATACCGGCAATTTTGAAATTAGGGCAATAAAATCTTTGCATTTTTAAAAAACATTTTCTGTATTTTACATTCTCATATTAATGTAAATGTAATCCCAGTGGAAACCAAACCAAATTTATTACTTACAGGCTATTTATTTTTGTGATAGCAGATATATATTACAGGTATTATGCATTTAATAGCTATTGCCACTGCAGAAAATTGTACAAAATTATTCATGATATGTAGCAATTTGCAAAATAATGCAGAGAGCAATATTACTAGTCTTGAAGGGGGTTTAATTGAAAATAAAAGTTACTGACAACCATAATTGCAGAATATAGATCACAGCATGTATCTATATAATATAAAGGTGTCAGATAGCAATTTAACTTTTATCATCCATTTAACAACACAATGAGAACTATTTCAGAGACATGAAATACATATTAGGTTTTTATTTTTTTAATTCTTATCCTGGAGAATCAACTGATACTTTATGGTTCACAGTGAGAGATTTCCTCAGTACAGCCCTATAGCACCTGAAAGGAAGGTAGAGCTGTGGGGAGTCTCCAGTTTCCCACAGGGGTTTTGCACATGAGGGAAGAGGAGAATTCTGCTCTGTGTGGATGCTATGGGAAAAAAAATTTACAGTATCCATTCAGAGTTTAAAATGATTTAGGTGAAACCAAAGCTGAAAGTGACTGTGAATGTTTAACAGCCTGATCTGCAGAATGAACTGGTGTTAATGGCAAAGTTCTGTTCTTTCACCTTCTACTCCAAGTATTAGGAATAAGGATCTCCAGAGAAGATATCCCTTTACCTGATGAGATCTGGATTTAGAGTACAAGTTAAGCGACCCCTGCATTTTCAGCCTCCGAATTTTTCTTGATATGTTAGTAAAATTTAGGGGTTTTTTTTGTTTGTTTGTTTTTTATTAGCACTTTGGGGACTAGCAGAACATGCAAGGACAGGGCAGTAATGAAAGTGAGCTCGGGAATTCTACCTGAGTTTGCCTGCAGCTCAGGCCAGCCTGGTCATTTCAAACATTGAAATGAAGTGAACTCTGAAATATCTTGGGTAACAAAGGATATCTCAATTCTTTTTCAGAGAACTCTGGATCTACACTACATAAAGACTGCTTCTTCCATCCGCTGGGAGAGAAAAAGAGGCAACGGAATGAAGAGGCTGCATATCACCAAGTACCAAATTTAGTCAAATACATACCAGAACTTAAAGATCTTTTGCCCATAAGTCCAACAAAGGAGTCTGTTTTATGCCCTGAAAAAATATATTTAGGGGTGTTTTAATACATTTTAACTAGGCAGGCTTTTAAAATAACATGTTCTTGCAAGGAAAGAAGACAGGGTCCGAAACTGTTTATCTCACAGACCAGTTGTTCACATCACTCTCAGACACAGAGAATGAGCAGCAGTCTGACTAATCAGAATAAACAGGATAGACCAAGGCACAGGCCAGTTAGTGGACATCTTCTCATTAGCTTAGATAGACCTTTGGTTTTGGGGTTTTATTAAACTATGATGGAAAAACAATGGCCACTAACAGATTCTTATTTCTCTCCCAGTACAACTCCTATTGATCTGAGCAAATGCACAAGAAAGCAGTGTATAGCCTGCATCTGTGTGATGCATCTCTTCTACCTGTTGTTTTATTTCTGTAATGTGGAAGAAAATCCTCCCTCACAGGTGAGGTGGAGCCCTTACTGGAGAGGAAGCCAATGGGACTCTATGTCTGGACATGTCTGAGCTAGACAGTCTGGCTCTATTTTTGGAATATTTATAAGTTCAGGTATTACCTTCCTGTCCCATTAGTACTTCTCAAGATGCTGGAATTGTAGAGAATAAATTACTCCAAGTTTAGGCCTACAGTACATACTAGGTTATAGTAGTAGCTACAGTTTCAGTTAAGGAATGAAAATGAACCACTCTTCTTTGTCTAAACTGGCTTTTAAGACAATCATAGAAGTTTCTCTTTGGAAAGAATTTCGCTTGGTGGATTCATATACAAAGCAAGATACTCAGACCTCATGTATTAATCCAAGCTGAAGCAGTTTCAGAAAACCATAATTTTTAACTTTAATCCGCAAGTAATGTGGCATGAGCTTTGTATCAGACTCTTTATTTGGTCTTCCAATGCATAACCCTAGAGAAAGCATCTTGTGGATAATAGAACACTGGGACAGTTGCTGACCTCTGTGGTCGGAGGAGGTTTCACAGAATACAAGATCATTTTTACTTAATAAAAATCTTCCAGTTTCTCTTTAAATATCATGAGATAATTTCAGAAAATAACACTACCACTGTGCAGAGCACGGTAATACCCCAGTGCTGATACCATCTCCTGCTTGGTGTTACAGAGAAGCAGAGCAAGGCACACTTATTAAGGGGGCAAGATATAGCTCTTCATATGGCACCACATCATCAATCAGCCCCTGCTGTGAGCAGGGGTCTGATTCTCAGACAATGCTGAGAGCACAGATACAGCATCTCGCATGTGAGGACATGGACACTCCCATGAAAGCATTCTTGGGGACTTGGGAATTCATTATTCTAACTTCCCAGATTTTGCCATCTTAATTGCTCCTCTCAGAGTCTGGCAGTAAGCCTGCCTTGCCAATGAGAAAGGCTTACAAAATCCCCCCCTTGGGAAATAAGAGAGAGCTGCAACATCCGCACATTAATATGGATTGAAATCTCAAAGCGTGCAGCAGCTCAGATGAGATACAGGCTCACAGTGGCACTAAAGGGAAGGTTTCAATTCTTTAACAAATCATTTCTCCACCAGTGGTGCTGCCAGTCCATAGGTGAAAGCAGTCACCTTCTAAATAATCCTGTCAAATACACTATTCTCTATCTTAATATAATTTAATGATTACTTAAAATATTTTTATTTTTTAACTTACTTTTGTGAGAGATCTGGCCATATCCTGATGGGAAGAGGAAAGAAAAGAAGAAAAAAAAAGACTTGTTAAAAAAGGATTGGCATATGCATATGATGCTACTGCAATGCTTTGAAAAATCAAATATAAAAAATAACCTATGCATATTCCACTTAAGGGAAATTAAGGTGATGGTTTACAACTGCATTTCTCTTTGAAGAAACTAAAAAGGCATGTTTCAGCTTAACCCACACAATTTAGATTAGTTTAGCTCCAATTTCTTAGATCAATTCTTGGTTCAGCATACATGGAGAAAACATGACAATAATTGTATACTCAATCAATTTCCACACTTTGGTGATTCAGTGGCATGTATGCTGATTTATGAATTATCATGCTATTCCTTACTGGGATTTACATGCTGTAACTGGTCCACACTTCAGATTTTAAAGCCCTCTCTTTTCCAATCGGTGAGTTTATCTCATATAAAACTTAAAAGAAACAACCCAACGAAAAAGCCTAAACCCAAAGTAGCCTCATGGCAGTTTATGAAAAAGATGTAACACAATAAACCCGAGCGATAACCGTGTAAAGTTTGGGCAGGCGCTGGGAGAAGAGGCGTGCGGAGAGGCGTGAGCAGCAGCCGGCCCCCGCCCCGCTCACCGGCATCCCGCTTGCCCATGAGGCCGAAGAACTGCTGGGGCCGGGGTCTCCGGGCCATCCTCTGCAGGAAGTGCTCCAGGGGCAGCGGCAGCTCCTCCTGCGGGGCGACAGCGGGCGGCGCTCAGTGCGGACCCCTCTCTCAGTCCCGCCCGGGGCAGTGCCTGGCACAGAGCCCCCGGCTCCGAACGCTGCGCTCCCCCACCCCGCGGGGCCGCCGGGGCTCACCTTCGCCTGGTCACTGTCCGACCAGTCGGACCAGTAGCTGAGGTCGTCGGTGGTTCCCATCTCCTCGCCCAACGCGTGCGCTGAGGCCAGGAGGAGCACGGCGAAAGCCAGCGGGAGCCTCATCGTCGCCTCGACGTCCTGCGAAGGCCGAGGTTGGAGCCCTGGCAGCCGGGGGCGGGCGCGCAGAGTCCGGCACAGGCTCAGCCACAGCCGCCCCGGGGCACAGCTGGGGACACACTCCCTCTCTCGCACGGAGAGCCCCACACCCGCCCAGTTACACCGGCACCCCCGCCCCGACGGCAGCAGACCCCTCTGGATACACACACACACCCCACACGTGTTAGACCGGCACGCAGGTCCGTGGGCACCCTGCGCACAGACACACACAGCCAGAGGCGCCCCTCCACACGCCTACATACGGGGAAAGACATAAACACACCCTCACACATCTAGGTGCATCTAGGATCCACACCTCCCCAAATATACACGGGCAGCCAGATACATCCCCCTCATACACGCATCCAGGTACACATGCATCCGCTCACAAACTCATAGAAAGAGCTACACAACTTAAATGCTCACACCCAAGTAGGGGCGTAGCTGTCCACACACACAAACACAGAGACGCATGTGTCCAGAGGTGCGCACTCATCCCTTTGCACATCCAGACAGGTACAAAAACATGCTGGCACATCCAGAGACACGCACGTGCGGACACACAAGCACGCATAGGCACCCCCCCATAGCCCCATAGAGGCACACATAGACCGCGACAAAGACACGCACACCCCCTCACAACCACAGGACAAGCGGACGCCTCGCAGCAGGCACGGCCGGCCAGGCTCCCGCAGCGCACACACCGTCTGCAGCGGGGAGGGCGGGCGCTGCTCTCCAAGCGCATTGGCCGGCCGAGGGAGCGCTCCTCACTTTATATACCTGGAGACGGGGAGGGCCGAGGCAGCCTCATTTGCCTAAATGCAATTACCCCCGGTTTTATCGTCCCAGCCCCGTGACAGCCACCGCCCCGGCGAGCAGCCCCCGCCTCCCTCTGCCGCGGCGCCTCCCGGCTCTGCCCGGGGACAGGCGGTGCGGGGCGGCC
>WEKY01017091.1:7782-26518 GCA_013390045.1 Picathartes gymnocephalus | reverse complement strand
GGGACAGGCGGTGCGGGGCGGCCGGGCGGCTCCCCTCGCTGCCCCCGCCGCAGCTGCGCGCCCTCGGGGCCGCCCCGCACCGTCCGCGGCGAAGGCGCGTCCCAGGGGACGCGGGTGCGGACGAGGGGTAGGGGTGTGGATCTGGATGCGGGATGCGGGTGTAAGGGTGCAGGTGCCGCTTTTCGCCTCTGCCACCCCGCTCCACTCCCCCAGGGCACGGAGAGCCGCTCTCCGCTGCGAGCGGCACCGCCGGGAGGGACAGCAGCGGGCAGGGGCCGGGGGCCAGCGGGAAGCGGGGAGCGGGGAGCGAGCCCCGGCAGCCCGGCACAGCGGCCCGGGCCAGTTCCTTCCCCCGGGTCTGTCTCCCCCGTGCCGCTGCTCAGGCAGCCCCAGCCCACCGGGACCAAAAGTGAGAGATGTACGAAGCTGAGGAGGGCCTGAGCGGGGAGGGGCCGGGAACCCCAGGTCTGGTGTGCGTGTGTCCTGCAGAGGGTCTGCAGCCGCCGGGCAACAGGCTGGCACCGCTGGGCTGGTTGCTGTAACAGGCGAACGCCTGTACTGGAAAGAGTACTGAGCCAGTGTCTCCAGCAGCACATCCCTGCTTGCACCCTTCCCATACGACAGCTTTACGCTGCTGCTGCATTCGGCTCGGATAATTGTTAAGGTTATTATCTGCTTCACGGCTGCCACATCTTATTTCTCCAAGGTCAACTGTGCATGAGGCTTCTCAGTTAACCTTGGTGGTCCCTCAGCCCTCTCGTTATAAGCCTAAATCGGGCAGTCTGGACAGAGTTTAGCGGGAGTTAACAATGTTTCTTTTGATAAAGAGTGGAATGCTCAGGAGCTGCTTGATACCACCACTCTGCTCCTGGATGCTACCATTAAGGTTACAGTGGTAAACCTCCTCTCTAAGGACTGTTCATTGGCGTATAATTGTGGATCCAAGGGAGACTCAGAAACTTCTCTAAATAAAACTTCTCTCCCTGTTAAACTAGAAATGCTCCTCAGAACCCAAACCATTCCCCAGAACACAATCGGGCATGAGACTCTTCCAGGTTCTGAGGGTGTCTACACTTTGTTTATAAGATTGCACTTAAATAAGAAAGATTGTGACCCAGTGAGCTGAGGGTCACTCTAGTCAACACGGGCTGCTTGAGAATGTGGTTGAGAAAGAGTGGTTTGGAGAAGCCCAGCAAGGGACTTCATGCAGCCCAAGAACCTGCAGTGGGCACCTCTGCTGAGACCTCAAGCATGGGTGGAGAGAATGCTCCTCATTCTGACTATCAACAAGTTGGCAAAAACTACAATGTTTATCATTTCTGGTAACCCAAACAATCAGATTTTCATGCTGCAGCTTTGCAACTTTTCCTTTGATGTGTGAACTTTGAAGTCCCTTGAAGAAAAATTGTTTTCTTGTGGTTTTGTTTATTATGTTGTTTTTGTTTATTATAGTGACAACAGAGCACCAGTCAGATATATCAAACCAGGCTTGCCAGTCCTACAAATGTACATGAAGCTCATGTCTCTCAGAATTCCTGAGAATTCCCAACTTCCTATGAAGTCAGTTTCTATCACCTGGGAGTCCATGGAAGGTACACAACTGAACTGAAAAATCCTAATTCTCTAATTCAACATTTTACCAAAATGGATGTAACCATAACTTGACCTCTGAAATTAGAGGGATTTTATTTTTTGAGAGAGCAAGAGAAGAAAAATTAAAAAGGGGTCCTTTCTAGGCCTCAGAGACTTTTATGAAGTCAAGTACTTTATCTCAGACATCTAATAGTTTGGGTGGAAGTGAAAAACTGATTAATAGATCAAGCTCACTTTTCTCTTTCTCAATTTTAAAATAAATTGGCTGTTTAATCTTTCTTTGACCTGCAAATGCCAGGCATTGCACTATTAACTTTTCAGAAAGTGAGCAGATTACATGGATAATGAGCAAAGCTGATTCCTAGGAAGATTTTCTGAGTTCATTTTTTTTCATGCCAAAAGAAGGTAGAAGGCTCAAATAAGGAAGCAAGCTGAAGCTCCTGCCTTTGTGCTGCCCAGTCCCTATCCTAGGGATGTACTAGAGCATGGTAAAGTGCCCTTTGTGCACAAACAAAACCTCGCTTCACCAAAACTGCCTCTGCCTCAGACATGTGATATTAGCAGCTTTATATCTGAGTAACCCTGTGAATAAATATGTGAGCTCAAAGGCAGGCACAAGGTGTCCGTGGTGAATATTCCTTCTCTATCCATGCTCAGGCCACAGACCACACCCCTCTGTTACAGTTAGACCATGTGATCTCTAACAACCAGTGTGAAGACTTTTGGTCATGAATCAAGAGGTCATTAGATCCAAATGCCCTAAATAAGGGTTGACATTTCCTGTGGAAGTGGCAGCGAAAGCTGCCTTCAGAGTCCTTATCCAGACATTTCCTTAATAAAGATTAGGAACTGGACTAAAGGTACTTGTTGTGGCTTGAATCTCTACACTAATGGAAAACTGTTTGGGAAGAAATTGCCTGTGAAACACACCTCAGAGAATTGGTTTTTCAGTAGGCTTAATGTGATACCTCCTGTGTGATGATCTTTGTGAAATGTTTATTTGAATTTTATGATGATGTTTTTGTTTCCAGTAAAAAGTCTGATCGTCAGATGATAAGTTATATTGGCTGCTATACTGTTACCTAGTGATTCTTATACCATTAACAAACAGCTAATGTGTGATGGGAAAATAGCAAATTATATGTGCCCTTGTAAGTCTTGTGCAGAATACAGATTTGAATTTTTGAGTATGCACCATTTCAGCACCCTTGAAATGAATGCATCTGTCATTGTTCTTCAGTGGTCTTGTGCTATACAATTGCATGCTGTATATTTAAACCTAGAGCCTAATTCTTGTGTACATTGAGATCTCTTTTCATCACTTTACCAGGGACATTAAATAACAGAGACAGCCCCAGAAGAGTTATTTTACGTAACTTCAAAAATTAGGGATGAGGTGCAGTCTCTGAGCACAGTGATCCTCTCTGTACACATACCAGTCCTCAGCTCTGATTTCGGTCGTGACAAGAGGACTGGAAATGTTCTTACCAAAGATACAACTTGATAAACACTAGAGAGACTGTGATTGATGACCTCCTAAATTTTTCATAGGTATGTGTCTCCAGGGTAAATAGAATGATTTTGATTGCAGATGAGAGCTCTTTGTAACACAATGATTTATTTTGCCACTGTAAGATTATTTATTGGCAACGCACCCAAATGGCATTGGCAAAATTAGCAGAACTCACCATAGCATCCTATTTTCTAATTAAGTGTGGACAGATTATTGAATTAATCTTTCACCTTTCTTATATTTTAAATCTTACATTACAAATTTGTCATCTTCGATTTTTCCTTTAATGAAGGTTTACATTTTCAGAGCATATGCTCCTACATATAAATGCATATGAGGCATATGTGGTAATTATGTATCTCTCTCTGGTAATTATGTATCTCTCTCTCTCTGTCTCTCTCTTCCCCCCTCTCCATCTATAAAGAATGAGTTCTTATTTTTCGTCTGTGAAATAAAACATTATGTGTTCAATTGTATTGTGCTCACAGGCAGGAAAGGAGGGGAGCAGTGAGATCTGCATGCCACAGGAATGCCCTTTCCTGGGCAGGCACAGGCAGAAGCAAGGCTGATCTCACAGTTACTGAATCATCTGCTAAGAGCTGAAAATGCAGTGTTGGTCTTTAATTCTCACTTTGAAAAGGTAAAGGGTTTCTCCACTCTTCTTGTCCCTGTCATCTTTTACACTCCCATCACTGCTCTCCATCCCACCAATCCACTAGTATCATTGCATCTTACCTAGAGTGAGTTTCCTTAACCCTGATCTGAGGGTCACTTTTGTCCACACTAAGTTAGACATGAAACTGGGATGTGGGACCAAATGGAAGTAAATGTCAGAGTACTGAAATGCTGAACGTAAACCTACAACATGAATGTTGCAGAGAAAGTTATCCCCCCAGCCTAATATCTCTAGAGGCAATCATCTGCAAGGGAAGCAGCTGCAGCCCCGTCGAGCTTCTCAGGCTCAAGAGAAAGCATGTCCTTGGAGGGGAAAAAGCACTTCCTTTCATCTGTTTGGAGGTATCTGAGAAACAAAGCTGTGCAAAGCCCTCTCTACATCTGTAGGAGCTGTGGGGGAGTTGGTGAGAAGGGCCTCTAGAGGCATTTCTAGATGTGTATTGTTTCAAAACAACTGCAAGAACTGCACTTGCTACCTGGAGATGCCTTACCATAACTCTCCAAATGCTTTTCATAAGAAAAATGGGAGATACAGTATTTGGTAATTTTGTTCAAAAAAGCCAACAGGGAATGACATTCAAACAGCACTTTCCAATAGCAGATACAGGACAGTATTCCTCTTGCAGAGACAGTGCCTGTTGCTTTTAAGTATGAAACTAGGTTTTGGTTTGTTTGGTTTTTTTGGTTTGGTTTTTTTTTTCATATTTGCCATCACCAACAAGATGGCCAGGGACAACCATGACATACGGTACAAAATATTTCCAAAGCTGAGGCAGACTGTGAGCATCACTGGTCTGAGCTTGACCAGGGAAAACCTGCAATTTGAACTCTCCTCACAGTGCAAAGGGCTCAGAGCAGCCAAGGAGCAGACGCCTGAGATTAATAGTTTGATTAGATTAATAGTTTTGGAAGAAAACTGCCGATATTGCTTTGTTCTGATGCAGAGACCCTGTTTTGTCTCCTGAATACTTACTAGTTTACAAATATATTTATAAATCAGTTGATTTGATTCAAACCAAACCTTCTGAGTCTGAAGCTCACTCCCTAAGGCTTTTTTGCTTCAGTTGTCCAAACTTATTTGTAAACTACCTCTCAGTGACCTGTGAAGGTAAGGGAGGGTTTAGACTAACTTCATCAAAAGGTGAAAGCAAAACCCTGGCTTATAATCTAAGCTCAGCTCACCTTCTGTAAAGCTTTTCTGTGGGAAGGACAATCCTTTCTCAGAGACTGACCTTGACCTTAGTAAATTTTGCAGATGGTTCATCAAAGCCAGGTCCTTGGCCTGTTTTCAGGTATCTTCTATCGGAGTATCTTCTATCTGGTCCTGCCTCCAGAACCTGTCCTCATGGGACTGACCTCTGGCTGGCTCCTGCTGCCGACAGCCGTGGTGGAAGACAATGATCAGGCTGGAGTGATAGCCCAGGAAGAGCCCTGGTCTCATGCCATGGGAATACACAACAGCACTGCATGCTTATCTGGGAAAGCCATGGACATACCACTGTCCCACCCATCCCTTCTCCTGCAGGGATGATGAGGCATGTTTTACACTGGCTCCTTCTGCCAATTCCCCACTGCTTCCCAGTGATCATTGCAATGGCAAAAAAGGAATAGCTGCTCATGGCTGCTATGATTTCTGATTAATTGAAACACTTTCTTAACTTGAGATCAAACACTGATGAATCATCCTCTTTTCTACGCTGTTTTAGAAATCGGATAATTTATATGACTATACCTTCATTGAATATTAATAGTTTTCTCAGTAACTCTCCATTTGAAAAACAGATTCAGAAATCAGCAGGATAAAAAGGCACAGTTTTTGGCAAAATAAAAATTAATTATAGTATTGCTACAACTATCGCATCTTTAGTAGTTATGTAAAACAACTCCTACAAATGCATAACACTATCTTCATTATTTGCACTTGTTGCGTCTCAGTGTATCTCTCTTCTTCCTCACATGTCTTCAACAGAAATTCACAATATCTCCAGAAGCCTTTGAAGTCCTCAAAAATCTCACTTATGAATTTTCTGCTTTGTGTTTACTTCACAATTTTTAGAAGACTTCTTTCTAATTCCTTAATAAGTGTATGAAACCCTGTGCAACAACTTTGTAAAAGCACATTGGCAGTTTTGGAACAAACGCCCATAAATTTTGGATTGGATGTAACACTCTGTATGATGAGATAAAAGTGAAGTAAAGAAAATGAAATTGCTTGGGCACAAAATGAGTGGGAGATGTAAGGAGTTCAGATGCTCAAATGAAACAGTAAAAAAAAGGTAGAGAAAGGGAGAAAATAGCAAGACAATTTTGCTGCTTTGATAATCACTAGAAATAAAATATCTTTCTATGGCCTGGCTGTCTTTTCTTCCAATACTGAATCTTATGATACACCTATATTTTAAAAAAACTGTCAAGTTCTAAACTCATGTCTGTGACAAGTTCATTTTTAAGTAGATCACTTCCTGACAAATCCTTCAGCTGGAAAGATAACAAAAAGTGTGAAATGAATTTATAGGGATAGTTTATTACCCAGAAGTTTAACAAAAGTAGTTAAAAGTAGTCTAGTAGCCGAAGAAGGGCTATTCAGACTGGAATTCAAATGTGTGTCCTGAGGAGGAAGGTGATAGAATTGCTGGTGGATGCTATGGAAACTCAAGACTTTTTCATCAGATTGCATGTGAGGATATTTTACCTGCTTGTCGCTGTCATCCTTTCCCACTCACCCCACGCTGACTTCGGAGCAATTTTTAAACCTTTTCATGTCTGACGCAAATGCTTTAACAAGGGCTGAGCCCCACCATTGTCAGGGGAAGAGGGAGGGACAGCTCCTCACAGCAAGTCTTGGGGGGCCACTTCTATGCCCAAGGAAATTGAAGAGGCTTTCTCTCACCCCACAGCCCCCACTGCTTGATGCAAAGTCCTTGATATGGTGGGATTCATGCTTGGATAATTTGCATCCCTTTCTTCTAGTATTCCTTTTGATGTGCATGATGAAAGACTTGAGGGTTCTCTGTGGAGGACTGGAGGACAGAGCAAGAACATCACAAAACCTTGGGTTGAAGGAAAGAGGACTCGCTGTTGAGTGTTTGGGCGCTGCCTGCTGTGTCCCTTGGTGCCCTGCAAGTCAGAGCTCTGTGATAGCCCTCTTCCTCACCCCCCTTTTCATTCATTCACATCTCACCCACCATTATGGTTTTGCTCCCAGGCTGCTCCTCTTGTTAGTGGAGACCAGTGAATGACATGTTAACCTGGAAGCAACTATGCCTTTGGGAGAGCCCTCACTTCTACTGGTCTTGCAGTCATCTGAAATGAGATGCTGGTCTGCCTAAGATACTTGCTAGTTGCTGTCCAATTAACAATTCTGTCTTAAGAAATTAATTCTTTGTAAGTTTGAGATATAAAATAAGAAGTAGTCAAATAAGGAAGGTGAGAAAATCAAGTCTTTTAGGAAGGCCTACAAGCAAACATCACTGGGTCATCACTTGGCTAGAAAAAAACCCTTCCATTCAAGGAGTCATGCAGCAGACTGTGTCATTCCCAAATACAAAGCCTGCTTCTGCGTATCACCCAGCCCTGCTCAACTTTCTGAACTCTGCTGAATTCCTTGTCTTTCTGCTCACTTGCAGCAATAAGAGGTGGGTCTCATCTAGGTTCATACCATTCTCCATTAAGGCAAAGCTGTCATTTTTTAATTAATCAAGAGATCCATGAAGACTTATCTCAGAATGGCCATTAAGGGCCATGCTCTGCCTCCGTGCCATTGCCCTCACAGATGTATTGTACTGTGAATACACAAATAGTTGTGGTAGTTTATATTGATTATAAAAGTGTACCCTGAACAGTTTCCTAGACAGTTGATTTACCCAGGACATCCAGAATAATGAATTCAGACAGAAATGATGAGCAAATTTGCAGCTGTGCTGGCTCCCACATAACATGCCAACTTCCAAGTTCACTTGGCTCTCTGTATCCGCAGCTGCACACAGAGCTGGGGGCATTGGCTGTGCTGTGCACAGGCAGCACTGCCTGTCTGTGGCCAGGAATGTGACGGAGGAATGGCTGTTTAGTAAAATGTCCTTCAGTTGGCACAGTGTTTGTCCAAATGATGGAAGCATACCACATTGTGTGGAAGTCTTGCTGTATTTTCATATGCAATTATTTATAATAATAATTTTTATTATTAAAGAGCATTTAGATACATAAAAACATACGGAGTGCAGTGTTTAAGTTTTAGCTGCTTATAGAGTACTTCAGGGAATGAAACTCAGGTTCCAACTTCTCCTGACCAAAACCAGGAACAAGCAGATGCTTGAAAACAGAGTGCAAACATCCAATGGATCACCCAGGACTAGTCAGTAGAAAGTGTGGAACTCTCCTATCCTGCCCATCTTCAAGTTAATCTTCTCATCAGCTGTTTGCTCTTCCCTGAAAGTAAAGAACTAAACCACTTCTCCAAAGAGCTCAAGGGAACTGCTGTGGTCTTTTAAAACAACAGGAAAGATACTGCTCATTTTAAATAATTTGAGAAGTGGATTACATATGGATCTACCATAATTGGTGTACACTTACTGCACAATGCATAAAAGGCAATGCGTATTGCTCAGTGATTTATTCTTAGCTTTAGAAAAGAAGGATGAAGGCCTCAGCATCAACCTTCACATAAACCTCTGGTTAATGAAAATAGACTGAAAGGTGATACTGTGCTTTGCAGTGCTGATAGATACACTGGTGCTTCCACTGCAGCAGGGAAACACTTTGCTGATAATATTAGAATGATACAAGATGCATGCCAGAATAAAGATGTCTACTCTAAGGCAGGATGTTGAATAAATATGTTCCAAGTGAAACTAGAGTGGCGGACATTTTCCTCCCCATCTTAGAATGAAGATAGTTTGTGCTTATAAAATGTTCACATCTTTCTTGAGTAGCTTATCCAAAGTTTTGTGCAGCAAATAACAAGAAACACGTTAAATATGTTTGGACATATCAAAGTTAAATATATTACTCATAGATCTGCGGTCTATTACCTCAGGACAAATGATGTATTCTGTTTTTCATATGTTCTCAACTATTTCATTAAACATTAGTGGTTTTCTACACTTTTTATACTTTTCCCTTGATATTTTCCCTGAGAAAAATGGAAGATGACAGCATTTGTTTTTTGAATCAAACTCTATTTTTATACTCACTTTTGAAAGTAAAGGTTTGTCTCTTGCAGATTGGTTTGGTTACAATTCTTTTATTAACAATTCTTTTATTAACATACAGCCAAAGTCTACACATATTCAAGGGTAAAACACGGAAAACAGACAACAGGTGAGAAAAAGCCTTTTCTCTTAAAAATATCAGTAAACACATTTGTTAAGGGTTAGACTAATTTCACCATCATTATTACTCCTACATTAAAGGCACTTTATCTCCTTTGTACCTTTTTAGACCATAAATTATTCAGGTGTGACTTTCCACAGAAGTAAAGCAGGGATTAGGAGAGCGCGTGCATAAACACCACTTTAATCTCCTTGATGTCAAAACACGCATAGATTTATCTGGTGCCTTCTCCTCCATGGGGATGAGTCTGATTTTTTTTTGTAGCTGTGACTCATGATCATAGGCTCTAATACTACAAGAAATTCTGGGTCTTCTGTGCTCCAAGGGTCTTCACAAATGCCATAGTTCCCACATGTTCCGAAGACCTGTGGAAAAAGATGTGAGTTCTGTGCCTGAGGAACAGAAGGTGGCAAACAGAACTAAAGTGTGAAGGCCTTCATGAAGCAGCCACATGCAGGCCGGTGTACAGACAATATCTTGTGTGCCCTAAGAAAAGACTTCTAAAGAAGTTTGATTGGCTTCTTGAGAGAGGAAGGTGCTGGTAAGGGGTCACCAAAATGACAAAAATCACCCATAAACGAAACCCCTTCTTCAAGTTAACCCCTTCAGTCGTGTGGCCAGTCCTGAGGACCAGTACTTGCACTAGACTGCAGAGTTTGGGACTTGGAGAAAGTTTTGAGAGGTGCTTCAACTTACACTGATTCCACGATCAGAAAGTACAGTGTCCCAGTCAGCCTGTTGGATGGAATCTTTGCTGTGGAAAATGATCCCCTTCAATGTAGTGATATACAAATAACTGATTGAGAAGCGTAAGAGCATGTGCTCTCAGTCTATCCATGACTAAGAAACGCAGAGCAGGCTTGCTGTCCCCAATATAACTTTGAATTTATTCTAGATTTTAGAAGGGATGGACTGGATGACATCCAGAGATACATTTCAATCTAAATTCTTCTCTGGTGGAGAAGGTGATAATCAGCACAGTGACAGGATAGAGCTAGTTTGGGAAATATGTCTTTAAATCCCTTTTTTCTTGCTATTCACCTGCAACCATTGTCCCAAATGGGCCCATTGGTATGGTGACTGCTGGGTGAAGAATGTGCTGTTTTCAACCTGGATGCCTTCCTGTCACCAGTGCAATGGTCTATACAGAAGGATCTGTTGGTTTTGTTACTGAGGTTTCTGAGGTGGTAAGGATCTGCTGCTTGGTTTTGGCTCAAAAGTTTAATACACCAACAGAGAAGCAGTCAAAAAAATATTTTTTTTTAAAATTAAGCTATTTTTGTTTGGCATAAACAGGAAGAGGATGCATAAACAGTAAACCTGAAGAGAGCTCAAGAAAGATGTTTTACTTCCTGAGCAAAGGGAGAGGTGGTGGGCAGTGACTGTTTTTGCACTTTAGGTTCACGATTTAGGCCACATAAATGAGGCACTAGAGATCAGGGCTGCTGTGGTATATGTACTCAGGGGAAAGGAACTATTGCTTGCCCAGGGCTTCTAGTACAATCAAGAGAGGGAAATGGTTATGGGGACTATTTCTACTCACAAGGGGAAAACAGATTATTTGAGTCGTTTATCACTGCCTATTATATAGTAATTCCACTGAAGCTGTAGATGGTCTGAATATGACATAACGTAGCAGTAGGGTAATATAAAAATAACAGATACATGATTTTTTCCCTTCCTTTCCAAAAAGGAGCTATTATACTTATAATTGCATAGAGCAATAGTACTTTTCTGGTTTCTTCAAGATTCATGATACAAATTTCCTGCTCTGTTCTCATGCTTTTCTGACTGGCTGTATTTCACAGCTGAGCATTTAGAACTGTTTTTGCTTAAGAAACACCCCAGGGTGGGATTTGTCCTATGACAGTAGGAATGAGCTGCCTTTCCACAGGAACCCTGAGTTTGTGTCTTGAGTCACCTTGTGATGCACACTGTGATGTGCCACGGGGCTGCCAGCAATTACTCACAACAGGCACCTATTTGCATCTTCTGTGATTGCTCTCCCACATCCTGGTGATGAGCACCCAAGTTTTGCTGTCAGACAGTTGATTTGTGGCTAAGTTATGTTCCTGAACACAGGAATCTGTCTGCATCCCAAATCCAGTAATATAGACATTGCCTATGTGATGGTATTTTACCATAACTAAATATTATATGGATACAGTTATACAACTTTACTCCTGTCTCAAGAGTGCTTCAAGTATCCTAGAGATCTTAATCAAGATCATGTTACCTATGGCATTCAAGCACCGGAGAGTGACTACATCTTCCATTTTCAAAATAAGAGAATTGCAAATTCCCATTTCACTGAATGCTTCAATGCCTGGCCAATTTGCTCTTAGGGATGTACAATAAACTTTTCAGGTTTCTAGAAGGAGAAGCAAACCTGGAATTATATTGAAATCAGAGTAAATAGGAATAGTGAAGATTTGATCCTGTTAGTAATGAAATGTTTTTCCTTCATATATTCCATTTTGTTTTGGTAGAAAGTAGTGTTTTCCAGTACATTCAGATGTTACATCATCCTGTCAGAAATCACGGTTTTGATCTAGAAGACTGTGTCGTGTAAAACAACCTTACCTGTGACACTCTAACTAGAGATGGTTTTATACATTACTCTGTCAAGTGCTGACAAAATGATCTTCCTGATAGTTCATACAAGCAGGATCAGGTGGATGTTTTCATTGGAAATCTTTTATTTTAATAGAGTACATAAAAATGGAGGAAAAGAAGGAAAACTCATGAAATCATAAGCAGCTCACCATGTTAGGTAAGCTGCACAGCTTGCTGTGGTAGGACATTATAAAATGATACAACAGAAGCACGAAGTCTGTTCAAGGATTCTTTCACTCAAACAATCTGTCTTGGTGAAGAAAGTTAACTTGTGTTCAAAGCTGCACTTGCTCTTCCTAAAATATGCTGCAGTTTCTTCCTCTCAGTGATGAGCCATGCACAGTGTCTAAGTTGTCAATGCCATCAAAGTGTCTCAACTGACTGCCATCACTGTTCAACATTTTAGAGCAAAGAGGGGAAAACATCACTCTCAAATAAATTTTTCAAGACCACATGTTGCAGTCAAGATCATGAGTTGCTCAAGGAGAAATTATGAGATGAGAAATAGACAAGAAAGCACAACAAGAAAAATGGACAACTTTCATACCAGTCAAAACACCTGAGCTGCTTAAAAACAGGAAGGATATGGGAACTCATTGCAAGTGTGTTGAGAGTGTCTGCATAATAAAGATGATGCACAAAGGCATTATGCAAGCAGTTTTGGATTTATGCCACTAAATCATATTTGAATTTGCATGGGAATACAGAGTGGTGCTATACTGCTGTGATTGTCTACAATGTGCCAAAGGCACCCATCCATAGCATAAGGTTGCTTTATCAAGGGTGGACCCAGATGCATTTAAAGAGATTTTAAATTTGGGATCTGGAAGGTCTTTTCTCTCCCTTCCTCCATCTCTACCTCTACCAACCTATCTGTTTTGATTAAATTATTCACTCCATATTAACACTTTATCTGTAGAGTTTCATTCTCTTTGACAGCATTTATAGTTCAAAGTAAAATTGCATGCAGTATAATTAATTTATTAACTAACTCATTCTCAAATTAATTCAGGATTTCTCAGCTTTTGAATCACTAAAACAATAGAGAAAAAAGAAGATAAATGCTTTCTTATTAAACTGGTTAAAAGGCTTACTTTTCATATGTAAAATAAAAATGCTTTTATGTTAACAGGTCTGTTATCTTGTCAATGAATAAAGGATTTATTGGCCTAATATCCCTTTTTGCTCATAAAAGAATAGGTCGTATGAGAAATGTGATTTGGAATGAGTAATAATCATTGTAATCTTTAGCTCACCTTCTTAGGAAACAAGGCTTGTATCATCATGAGGTCTGTGTGTTTCTGCATCAGTCCTTCAGCCCACCATGAACATTTTTCAACGTGGTAGTCACAATGTCAACCAAATATGATAAAAGCAATGATTCCTGTCGATTTTCCTCAAATTTCAAGAAAACAGAGTGCCTGTTTTAACAATATTGTTGAAGTTACTGCTCTCCATTGAAGAGAAAGCCACAGGACGTGGCTGTGGAAAACTAAAATAGAGTTGAGCCTAAAGAAACCAAACGCATGTATTCGCCTGCTTACGAAAGTTTGTACACTTGTAGAACTCCATATTATGTCTTTAGACACCAGACTCATCCTTATTATTATAAATAATAAAAATATGTGACAGAGCCTTTGCCGTCTGGTTTGAAGCCGTTGAGTTCATAATGACATTTTGGGAGACTCCAGGTGGGTGGCAAGCGGAGGATCTAGCAATTTTTCAGGCTGTAAGAGCTAAGCAAAGGGGAGATGATAACAGCTTTCCATAGAGAGATGGACATGGACAGGTTTTTCACTACTGTTGCCAGTACAACAAGCAGGAGGCATCACAGGGAAGCCAGCACGAGGAAGGTTCACAAGGAGTTCTATATCACAGGGGTAACTTCTGAACATGTCTTCCTGGGATGCTGTACAAACTTTTCTTGGGTTCATTAACCACCAGCCATGCTTCACAATCAAAAGGGATCAAAAAATGTATTGAGAGCTTCAGGATGTCCTTGAGATTTAAGTTTAGGGGGACAGGAAATTTTCGGAAGTGTCATCGTCTCGATTTTTGTCTCTTTGCTATCTGCTCCTGTGTTTTAGGAATTGGGATTTATATTACACAAAATGCTTTCCATTTATGTTATTTAGATTGGTTCTATGTTAATTACAGTAGCGTATATTTCTTGATAATTTTACTGCTTTCCAAGCACAAACTGCTTTATACTGATTTATTCACACACATGATTTTGTGTAAGACATCTGAAGGTGTCACCCCAGAGACACTCTCTTACAAGTTGGAGGCAAGGCATCAATTTTTGCTCCATCAGCTTTTTCTAACTGCTCAAACTCATCCCTTGTCTTTCTAGTGACAAGTGACACATTGTCCACTGTGCTCTTTTGGAGAGATAATCAGGGTATGCCACTTCTGCTAAAGGATATCTGCTGTCCAAGCCCCTTTGAGGGAGCCTATAGCACTTGTATGTCTTGTAAGACCTGCCGCCAGGAGAAAAAGGGATGATGGGAGGCTGAAAATATGGCTAATTTGAACAGTTGCACAGTTCTCACCTTATGCTGCTTGTTCCCATGTTCCTCACATTGGTCTCAGATGCAGGGAGGGAACTGATGCGTGACTTGGAGAATGCACCAGGAGCTGAGGTTCCGTAGTGACTTCTTACGGCGCTTTAGCACTTTTCACTGATGGGTACGTACTAGCCCACCTTTTTTTCTTTCTTTTCTTTTCTTTTTAGTGTTATTCTTTTACAGGAGGAGGTGAAGATGGCCCAGCCAACCAAAAATTTCCTGCATTTGGGAAAATTAAAGATCAGCACTCTAGGGATGCAAAGGATAAGCCTCACCCTGGGAAAATGATCTTCCTGATCAGGCTGTCCTCCTTCCCTTCTGGGAAGTATCGAAGAAAGGATTCTAGAATGTTGCATCTTTGGTCTCTTCAGATTTTGTGTTCAGACTTTTTGGTCTGAACACAGAGCAATAACTGTGGGAACCATCCCCATTGATGCATCTGGGCAATAGTTTCAGATTATATGACAGATTTCAGGGCTTTTTTGATAACATACTACGGCAGTGATAGCCCAGTTGTGACTGTGAATGCAGCTGTTGTCCATGCCTCAAGGAGCAAGAAGATACCAAACCATCTGAAGCAAACAGTGTAGTTTTAATTTATGTTTTTAAAATAAAATGTCATAGTCTATCTGAAAGCTCCAACCTGATTGTTTAGCAATCCCTGCACACACTCTATGAAGGATAGTAGCTGTCCTGATAGCTAGAAAAGAGTAAATAGTATAGTAGTCTTTATTTATGGAATCAGCCTGTGCCAATGATTATAATTCCTTGAATAGTGCTTATGAGAGCAGTTGGAAACATTAGGCTGAACAGCAGATTATTTTTCATTTGATTGCATTTATGTATGTAAGCATATCTCTGTAAGTGCCTGCATACTTACAACCCTGGAAGGCTTATACTTCCATAGGAATAAAAATATGAGTCATTTACCATTCATAGTCTCCATATTAAAAAAGTTTCCATAATTCAGATAAAATGGTGAGAACATCCCTTAGATCAAGTTCCAAACCTAATTAAATTAGTCTAATTACATGAAGCAGTAGGAAACTCTTAAGCATACTAGCTAGGTGGACTAGTCAGATACAGGAAATTCTTCTTTTCCTTTGGCAAGCAGACATTTAAAAATACAGTTACTTACTCTTGTCCTCTCTTTCTCTTATACAGAAAATTGTGCCTCCATAGAAATGAACTGTGTGTAAATAATGATTAATGGTCATAATACATAGAGAGCTGTGTTACTCATAGTCATATTAGGCAGTAAAAATAGCAGTTAAATAAAATCTAGAAGCAATTTTTTCAGCTCTTGTAAGTGAAGCTGTACAAAGAATGCTAATACTTGCTGGACATGGTTTTAGCCAGTGCAATATAGCTCTAAATATAAGGAAGGAGAGCCTGCTTTGTGTGAGTTTTTTTCCTGAAAGCTGTTGCTGGGCAGTAGGGAATCGAGGAAGCAGATGTTCTTGTGAGATCTCACTTTGGAAATGAATTTACTGGTGTGGAGATAATCCCAAATGAGCAAAAGGACAAGATGAACAGGACTACTAATATCTGTAGGGGAAAAGCATCATAAACTGGAAGACAGAATAGCAACTGAACCTAGATGGAAAAGCAAATGAAAATGACATGGTGTTTTAGGAATGAGATCCGTTATAGTAGCATTTTGTAAAGATAGATGACTGTACCTTTTTTCATTTTTAGATATTAGACTAATGATGAGGCTATATCTGGGAGCAATGCCTTGATTGCCAGTTTTTCCCTCCCATACAAATAGATACAAACACACACCTACACACTTATATGGGTGATGGCAATATTGCTGATTAATGTGACAAACTACCAGCCACTAGTACAAATTGTTAATACATGGTAGACAATTACATCCGCGTTAAAAGTGTTTTAAACATGTCGATGTTACACAATTATTTAATCTATTTAATCTATAGGATACGTCTATATCCTATAGGCTGAAGCTAAGGTCTAGACAGTAATATCTGTAGCAAGCATAGGGATAACACTAATGAACGTTTAGGTGTTAGTCAGGATACATTCCACGCTTTACTCTAAGAAAGAAACTGATTTACAAACCAACAGGCTTGATCTGGATTAGAAATCCCAGTTTATATGATATCAGGAAACCTTAGAAACTTTTCTCCTATGGTTTAAAGTTTTTTTGAGAAAGTTTAGTCTGGCTAAATTCTCACTTCTCAAGCAACATCAAGATGCTATTACAGCCTGGTTTCCACAGAGTCTTGATACAAAAAACTCATAATTTCTTACTTGTCTTTAAAGAAAAATCTTCAAAACCACTCATTTTCTTAACAGGTTCCAGAAAACTGCTGGATGTATTATCATTGAGCTTTGTGTCCCTGGAAGAAAGAAGGAAGAAAGTTCATTAAAGGCTTTTTCTTGCATTTTTTTTCATGCTCACTCTCTTTTGTCAAAGTGTTACATTACTTGGACTATAGTTACAAACTCCATTTGGATTACAGTCATTTTACAAAGCTATTTCTTTTTTAATAGAAACTGTCTGAAAAAATTGCCATAAACTAAAAAGAGAAAGAAAGGCATGGAAAAGACATGCTTAGTGTAGTTTTGTGATTGTTACAGAAAATGTAGGCTTTACTGGAACAGAAGTAAAGATATGAGCTATGTCAAGGAGCCATGGACAATTATTAGAAAATGTAGTTTCATCTAATATTCATTACTGGAGATCTAGAAATAACTGTGTTTATCTAACTCCCCAAATGGAAATCTAAAAAGGGAAATGAAATCTCAAAGAACTGGTTTCTCATTTCTGAAAAAGGTGAGCATTTGCAGCTCCTGTACTCCTTTTAATGCCCTACGATATCTCCTCTTCTAATTCAGATCTCTTCCCCAAAATTTTTTCTCCTGATGGACTTGTGTTATTTTTTCTGCTTAAAAAAAGCCAACGAATGGAACTAGTGTGGAAGTGAGCATTTGCTGCCCTCTTCCAAAAGCCCCTGTGCCTGTCTGTAGAAACTCAGCTATAAAGGAAACTGAATTGCCTTGAAGTATTATCCCATCCTGATCAACTGCTCAAATTAATAGCCCTTTTTTGAGTATTTTTCATATCTCCAGCTTCCTCAGCCTGGTGATTTTTTTCCTGGAAGCCATCATATGTATGTCTAACAGCACAGCAATGGAAAGTGCTTAAATATCTCGTAACTGTTAACACACACTACATAATCAGAGAGGATACTGGTGGGTTAGGTGGAGTTCCAGGCTGTACCTACTCCAGCACTGCACACACCCTTCCACAGATTGCACAGTAGGAGCTTTGCCCTGATTTACACCAGAAATTGCATATGAGTGCTAGGGCAGATCTGCTGGAGCACCATCAGGGCACGTCTCAGGCTTTAGAGAGGAATGAGGGCGAAGAGGATGCTGCCCTCCCTTTGGCATGCAGGGAGGCACAGGTCCTCCCCTTCCCTGCAGTAGTGATAGATAAATGGAAAACCTGAGCTGGGGCCAGGCACACCAGAAAACTCTGGGAAATGTTAAGATAACTGAAACTGAAGCTTTACATGGGAAGTAGCAAGAAAAGTTAAACGTAAGTGCTGCAATCTGCACTGCTTATAGCATAAAGTACAAGATGTACAACCGGGGCTGCCAAAGGTTCAGCAGCCACATCCTCCTCTCAAAACCCTGAAGTGCAACCCTGATGGTGGGACTGTGACAGCCTTTGGCAGACAGGGCTGTATTCAAAACTCAGAAATGGAACCACTCGCATTTTGGATGGACATGTTTGTCAAAACACAGTTTTATTGTAGCAGCAGTGGAGGCTGAGGCTGTTGCTTAAAACCCCATCAAAACACTGAAGAGGGAAAGATATATTTTTATTTAGAAAACAGCACAAGTCACAACCAAATGGACTGTGTTTTCCACATCATTAATATTTACAGTTTTACACCTATAACAGCATTCACAGCCAAAACTACTGCTCATCAGACTTCATTAATACTCATAACTGCAAGCCAAGTAGCACAACTTACAACTGCTGTCTATTCCCAACACACCATTAATATTTACAGCTCTATAGGTGACTTAGGCAACTTACATAAGTTCACAGTGGTAAACCACAATACTAACGTTAACTTACACTGTGCCCTTTCAGCCTAAGTAGGATCTTAAAATAAAACTGGGATATGAATTAATGTTACTTCTGCAATAGCTTCCATTCTCATAGTATTTAGCCTTGTAATTCAGCTTGTATTGAATAGAGGTTTTTCATCTGCAGCATAAAGACTCTCTGAAAAGCAGAACTAAAGCAAAATCATGTCTGTGGCCTACTATGGTAGCAAGACTTTTACCAGAAATCATTGGCATTTTCATTATGAATCCAGGCATACTGAGCAGATGCTACAGACTGGATTGGGTTGGTATAATAAAGTAACAAATTATTTGTATGGATAACTAGTATTTG
>WEKY01017082.1:39275-44417 GCA_013390045.1 Picathartes gymnocephalus | reverse complement strand
CTCCCTGGAGCCTCCTTCAGGCTCCAGATGTGGGAGACAATTCAGGATAAATCCTGGAGGGCTGAGAAGAATAAATTCTTTCAAATTCCAACAGCAAAAGTGCTTTTTTTTTTTTTTTTCTTCCCCTCTCGCTTCGTTAATGGCATTTAAATAGAAGAAAATGGTGTAGCAGATTTTTGGAGAAGCTTTAGGAAATGGTAAAATTAGTAATAATTTTTATCAGTAAATAATTAGTAATTTTAGTGCTAGTAATTAGTAATACTGGAGTGTTAACTGATTCACTGCAATCCTCACGGGCTGGATTTTCCTTTTTTTTCCATGGCAGTGACTCACCTTCTAAGAGGTGATGTTGGAATCAGGTAGAACCTGGAGCTGATAAAAGCACGAACCTTCTCCTTGTTCAGTGGGTTGGGATTTGGAGAATTTTTAATTTGTTTTTCATTGGATTTCTTTTTTTTTTTTTTTTTTCCATAGCAGGATATGTTAAAGATTAATTTTCCCTCTAAATTTTTGCTTTTCAGAGTTTTCACTTGGACAGTTTGGGGTTTTTTTGTTGGTTGGTTGGTTGGTTGGGTTTTTTTGTTTTTTTGGTTTGGTTTGGGTTTTTTTTGGAGCTGCCTTTATGTAAAATCCTTCCCGTTTTCTCTCTGTACATTTGTATTTTTTGCCAAGCTCCAGCATGGCTGCCGTGACCCATGGAATTAACCACAATTCCTTCTCTCCATCACCTTGGAAAAGGGGCATGGAATTTCATTATGGATAGGGGTGGCAAAGCAGAACCAGGAGGCACCAGATGTGGATTTGATAAACAGCCCCGTGCCCTGGCCTGGCTGGTCCTTTCCAGTGTAAATAGTGAGATAATTAGATTAAAAATGTCGATTTTAAATAAGTGTCCCGTGGCATTGCTGCAGTTGGTAGGAATTTCAGGGCAGGTGATCTTTGAGGGTTTAATTCTGTCGTTGTGCTTTAGGATAATCAATATTTTTTGGGGTGTTAAAGGTAAATATATGTATTAAAATTCAAAATTCGACACACTAGAGAAATTACCCAGCTTTGCCATTTCAGAGTTAAACGGGAATCGTTAACAGACGAGGGTTTAGCAACTATTTAGAACTTTTGTTCTTCTCTTACAGGGACTCTGCAAACATCAAAGCTGGATTAGAACATCTGGTAAGTTTTAATTTTCTCTTGAACATTTGCATCATCTTTGATATCTGCATTCCAAATGAACACTTTTGAATGAGCTTTGAATACCTTGAATTGAGAAAGTCAACCATTTCCCAGAGGGTCAGGCTACTGTTATTATGTGAAGGCACTCACATTTTCATTTATCTCCCCATTTCAAGGGAATTTTAATTTTTTTAAATTACTTTTTTTTTGATGTTGAGATGAAATAAACCGGACTGCAGTCCTTGGATTGATGATTGCCTTAATTATAAACAAAAATTGTTTGGTGTTGGATTTTTGGCGTATCCTGATCTGAAAACAACAAACTCGTGATTAAAAAAAAAAAAAAAAAAAAAAAAAAAAAAAGNAAAAAAAAAAAAAAAGAGCCAGGGACACAATCAAATATTGCATGCATAAATATGGTGTGTTTGAGTCATTTGGAGGCTTTGAAAGAAGTGCACAGCTTTGTGTTCTCTCTTGTCTTTGCTTTATGAATAATGGATCGACTTAAATTCCATTCAGGGCTGCTGTAGAAAATAATGATTGAGGTGCAAAATGTTTCTGGTTTAAGTAAACATATTAAACCCACAAGTGATGGCAAGCCGGGCTTAGCATTAAAAACTCATCTGTTGATCAAAACTGGGGAAAAGAAAATCTTGTCCCAAGTCAGAAGCTGGTTGAGCCTCACATGTTGGTACCAGCAATCAGTGGAACGTTAAATAGTTCATCTAAAGCGATTATGAAATCCCATTAAATTAAAACATTCATGTGTTAATGGCACATCCATCCTGAGAAGGGTTTGATTTTTTTTTCATGCAATATCTAAATAATCCCTGCTGTTCCGCAGTGCTGTTAAAAACACTGTGTGTTGCGTTGGACGAAATTGCTTTTCTGTTGTTGCTTCCCACTTTGGGAGTTATTTGGGAAGGATTTGTAGGAGCTTTGGCACCAATATCTCCTTGGAGTGCCAGAGGGATGGAAAGGATGGGGATGGTGGTGGGAGGGAAAGGATGGAGGTGGTGGTGGGGATGGAAAAGGAATGGATGTCGTGGTGGGGATGGAAAGGAAGGATGACGTGGCAGGGAAAGGATGGATGACGTGGTGGGGATGGAAGGGATGGAGGTCATGGTGGAGAGGGAAAGGGTGGGGAATCGTGGTGGGATGGGAAAGGATGGAGATGGTGGTGGGGATGGAAAGGATGGAGGTCATGGTGGGAGAGAAAGGATGGAGATGGTGGTGGGATGGAAAAGGATNGGGGATGGAAAGGATGGAGATGGTGGTGGGGATGGAAAGGAATGGAGGTCGTGGTGGGGATGGACAGGATGGAGGTCGTGGTGGAGATGGAAAGGATGGGGAATCGTGGTGGGGATGGAAAGGATGGAGATGGTGGTGGGGATGGAAAGGAATGGAGGTCGTGGTGGGATGGGAAAGGATGGGGGATCGTGGTGGGATGGAAAGGATGGGGATCGTGGTGGGATGGAAAGGAATGGAGGTTGTGTCAGGATGGACAGGATGGAGGTCGTGGTGGGATGGGAAAGGATGGGGGATCGTGGTGGAGATGGAAAGGATGGGGATCGTGGTGGGGATGGACAGGATGGAGGTCGTGGTGGGATGGGAAAGGAATGGAGGTCGTAGTGGGGAGGGAAAGGATGGGGATCGTGGTGGGGAGGGTAAGGATGGGGATCATGGTGAGATGGAAAGGATGGAGGTCGTGGTGGAGATGGAGGTAATGCTGGGATGGACATCCTGGCACAGTTCTCAGGAGCTCCCCCTTTCTAAAGGGGCCCTGTGAAATGCTTTGGGAATCAGCAAATGGAATCAGGAGCAGAGTTCTCGGAGCAGTTGGAAAATCCATCCTGTTTGCTGCTTCCAGGGGTCTCTCACCTGTGGGTTGAAGCCCTTAAATAAATTTCAGGAAGGTTTCAATGTAGTCCAGTGGCTTTCCCAAGGTTTTTCTCATGCATTACAAAGCTGCTCCCCTGCTGACAGATTGACCACGGCTGGGGCTTGTTCTAAATTGGGGTTTCTGCCACAGCAGGTCTGATTCACAACAAGAAATATTCCCAAAAAGTGGCCAGGAAGAGGCTCTGTGGGCTTGGAGTAGCCTGGGGAAGTGGGGAGCAGGAAAAGAGTTCAGTGAACACTTTCCAGGGTTTTTCTGGGATTGGGGCAAAATGCACTGGAAATATCCCCTGTGGAGTGATGATGCCTGAAGTGCTTTATGGGTTAACTTAGAATAATTTGGAATAAAATTCTGTCTTCATTAAATAAATTGGCTGCTTTGTATTTAGAATCCCAGAATGGTTTGGGCTGGAAGGAGCTTCGAAGATCCCTTGGAAGGGATCTTAAATCTATCTCGTTTAAACTCCTGCCATGGACAGGGAACGTTTCCCTGCAAGATTTGTCAAAAACCTCCAGATTTGAGGCTTTTTTTTCCCCTTTTCCCTTTGATCTTATAAAATCTGTCCTGGGAATGGGTGCTTGAGGAAACAAACTCTTTCCCAGGGCACCCACAGGTAGGAATATTTGTGCTGGAAACTGTTCCATATCTCAACATTTTGTCACAGCAATTCGTAAGGAGCTTTTGGATTCCAGTAACTCATAGGGCTATTCCTCAAAAAATTTAAGTCAGATTTTGGCTGTACTACTCTTAATTCCTGCATCTCCAGATGCTTACAAGGAAGTTCTTTCCACCTTAGAAGAACAGTCTCGATTTGATAACCTGTTATTGAATCCCTTCTGTAAAAAAAGGGTGAGTGATAATTTGTGATTTACGATAGTGAACTGACAGGACACAGGGGATGGCTTGAAACTGAAAGAGGGAGAAGGTTTAGGTAGAATATTGGGAAGGAATTCCTGGCTGGGAGGGTGGGGAGGCCCCGGCACAGGGTGCCCAGAGGAGCTGTGGTTGCCCCTGGATCCCTGGCAGTGTCCAAGGCCAGGCTGGATTGGAATTGGAGCATCCTGGGACAGTGGGAGGGGTCCCTGCCACGGCAGGGCTGGGGCTGGATGGATTTTAAGGTCCACGTCTTTCTTTGATCGGCTCAACCAAAAAAAAAAAAAAAACCCCAAACCCCAACCAAAAACCCCCTCTCCTTTATTAGGTGTTAATATTTTACTGAGTGTTTATTTTTATTAAACGTCAGTATTTATTTCCTGGCTGTCCTAGGGGTTTTCCATGGATTTTGGTTGCAGTGACGGTTCCTGTCCGGGTTCCTCCCCTGTGGTGTCACAGCTCCGTGTCCTCAGGTGGCCGCGGGGCAGCAATGCCTGACAGAGTCCTTGGCTTCCTAACGAGCTGCAAACCAAGCAGCCAATTATTTGTGTTCACAAACAATTAATTAACGCTCCTAATACGAGTAATTATGTTTATCTTGCTGTCCTGGCAAAATTCCACGCCGGTCAATTATGTTCTGCAGGCTGGAATTGTCTCTTACGGAGGCTGAATGGAGGGTTGGGATTTTTTCCCTATTGAAATTTATTCCTTTAAAAATAAGATTTTTTCACTAATTTTTTTTAATAGAAGACATTTTATCCCATTAGTAATGTCCTAATTATTAAACCTGAAATAATTCCCTTAGGAAAACCACTCTGGAGTTCTTTGGGAATTACAATTTTCACACTTCCTTTGTGTCTGGCTTTTAGTTTGGTGCTTTAACATTAAACTTGAGTCTTCAGTTTGAGTCTTCCTGATCTTCTCCTTCCTAAAAGGTGATGGATACGTGGGAGATTCCTTATGGAGAGGGAAGTGTGAGAGCACAGCCACTGCTGACGTGTTTTTGGCAGGGTTGTAATAAAATAGCAACTCATCTTTCGCAAGTTTTCAAAAAATTAAGAACTTCTGGAAATAATCAGGTTGGGCCCTTTTATAAAATAGTGTTAAATATTAGTCATGCAGGTGAATTATTATTTGTAACTGATTCGTGTTTGACTCCTACTGTTTAGACTATAAATATTGGTATTTTTGTAGACGAA
>WEKY01017082.1:31775-34275 GCA_013390045.1 Picathartes gymnocephalus | reverse complement strand
CCGTATTTCCTCTCTTATTAAAGAACCCACACAGAGTTTATGGCCGTGGAAGTTCAACACTTCCAGGAATTTTTCCTTTGTGAAGAAACCTGGATTTACCGACGAATTTTTTAAAAAATCTTATTTACAACTCTCCCTGTTTCTGCTGAGCACTGCATCCATTTTGCTGTGCCCACTGCCAGTAAAGATGGAACAGACTGGTGGAACTCACTGCTCAGGCAGTCCCTTCATGGAATTTTTTCTCCTTTTGCTCTCCTTCCTCCACGTGAATTCCATCCCTGTAATTCCAGAACCCCTGGATTTATCCCTGAGTTTGAGGGGATGGAACAGGCTGGTGGAACTCAGCGCTCAGGCAGTCCCTTCATGGGATTTGTTCTCCTCTTGCTCTCCTTCCTCCACGTGAATTCCATCCCTGTAATTCCAGAACCCCTGGATTTATCCCTGCTAAAAAATTCCCTTCCTCCCAGCCAACCACAGCCTCTCCTAGGCCTCCTTGCACTGGGGAAACCTCTCTTACGCTTCCACTTGGGAATTTCTTTTGTATTCTCAGCCTTGCCAACTTTTCTTTTTTTTTTTTTTTTTGCCTGGAATTCATTCCAAACGTTTGCTGTAGGTTTCTGACCCGCTTTGGAATTTTTTCCCAACAGTTTTGGGTAGCCACCTCCTCAGCCAGCTGGGGAATGTGTGTTTTGTTCTCTCTTTTTCTTGTTACTCTTCTCCTTAACCTTTTTTTTTTGAGCTCATCGGGCATTGGGAAAGGTCACAAAAATGTCCTCGGGAAAGGGATGAGAGGCTGGAGTGAAAGCAGGAAGATGGATTTGTGCTCTGATGTGGAGTTACTTAATTAGTGTTTATTTCCCGACTCCTTGGGGTGTTGTCTGGGTGTTGCTTTTAAATTGGGATTTTACCATCGGCACTTTCATCCAGAGGAATTTGAACGCTGGGAAATGACATGAGGAGATCCAGAGCAGATACAACCACAACTCACATCCCGTTTCCAATTTTCACCTGTTTTCAAATGATTTAAAAACTTGATTATTTTCCTTAAAACAGGTTTGGTATCCCACGTGCTGTCTGCAATTCGAACATGGAATCATAGGTTCAGGTAGCAGCTTTTCCTGGGAATGCCGAGGGCTGGATTTGTCTTTATCGAACGCAAAGAGAAAAGATTTGTGTTAAAACCCCCCCAAAATTCATCACCATCACCAGAAGCTTGTTGGGCTTTTATCCAGATACTTTAAGACAGAAAAGTCCTGTAGATAAATTTCACCCCACCAGTGTCAGGGATGAGCGGGAGGAATGGAACCTGTCCAATTTTAGCACATTTTCCATATGAAATTCCATAACGATAAAAATTCAGGAAGGCAACGTTCCAGCTCAGAATGCTGCAGCCTCATGAACTGCTGGAATCCTGGGATAAAAGTTTTCCAGTGCATGCTGTGCTCCACAATATTCCCAGTGGTTGGCTCCAGCAGAAACTTGGGACTCTCTTTATAAACTCCGTGTTTTTCTCGAATTTTTTTTCCCTCGGTGTTCTCAAGTTTTCACTTTAATATTGTTTCCTCTGTCAAAACCGTTGACCGTTCATCCCAGATAGCGGGATTAATGAAAAAAAAATGCAACCTAGAGCTGAATTAAAGTGCTCGTTCTAATCTATTTAATTGACTGAGAAGCTGAATCTCCCTTGAAATGGAATATTTTGAACCACGGCTCTCCTGGCATTTCCGGAGCTGCCCAGCACACTCAGCACTTGTTTCGTGGAGCTGTGAGTGACAAGCAAATTGTGGGGGGATTTTTTTTTTTTTACACAAAACCCACTGAATTTAAAGTTGCGAGACGCTGGTTTAGCGTGACTCTATTGAAAATAACTTTTTATGAAGGCAGCAGTGATGGAATGCAGTGGATGAACTGCAAAGAAAATCAAGTTGAGGATTTGTCACGTCTCTGTGAGTCAGCTGCCATTAAAAATTGAACGATTTGATAACATTTTTGCTTGAAATAATAAAACCTGCTATGAATCACAGGGGTATTTCTTGTTGATGGTGTCCTATGGAACCACCGTCATTTTCTGGGCTGGGATTCCAGTGTCTCACTTTGGGACACACGTAAAATTCATTGCTGGGGGTGACCTCATGTCATTTTACAGGAATGCTTAAGGAATTTTAAGGAATTCCTCTCCTGCTTTTTCAGTGAGTGGGCTCCTTCACCAGCTGGCACTAGAAATAGTTCTGGTTTTCCTTTCACTCTCGTCAAATTCTTTTCCTTCCGTGTTTTGCTTAAGACCACGAGGAAAGTACAAGGGTTTGTTTTGCTCGGCATCACTCCGACAATGTTTCCTCCACCGGTCTGTTCACCATCTTGAAGTTTCCTGAGGGTCCTGCTGAATTTTTTCACTTAATGGTCCCCTAAATCAATACTGACCTCGGGTAGCTGCTCGTTCTCACATCGCTCCCAGCTTGTTTGAGGCTCTAATTGTGATTTTTCAGCTGAAACCCTCTCT
>WEKY01017082.1:18028-31743 GCA_013390045.1 Picathartes gymnocephalus | reverse complement strand
TTTTTTTTTTTTTCCCCTGAGTTCTGGCCTCATCCACCAGTTGGAGAGATGTTTTCTGGGGCCAAGCCAGTCACCTTTATTTCAGAATTCTTCTTGCGCTCCTCGTTCAGGGCTCATTGATTGATGCAGAGGTGGCTGTGCCGAGTTCTCTGGCGGGCGAACGATGCCCGTGGAGTAATTAACGCCTGGAGCGAGGGCAAAGGGGAAGATGCCTCCACAGCAGCTGCCTGGGCTGCTCCCAGTAGGAAATTGCTGAGTAAAAGAAGAATTCGAGTCTTCCCTCCCTTAACACCAATCCATACCTCCATGGGAGGAGTGGGAAGAGGCGTTTGGAGCTCCTCAGAGCAGCGGGATTGGTCGTGTTGGTGTCGTGGAGCGCCGCGTTTCGTGCCGGGAGGGACATTTGTAAAGCTGCTCTTTGCTTCCCTTCTCCTCCTCTGGAGCCTGCTCGGCATTGGCTTTTTCCTTGAATTCTCGTGGTGCTGGACAGGAATATCCTAAAAGCTGCCATGGAACATCTTTCTTCAGTTACTGGTGCTAAAGAAGAGTGCTGGTTGTGTGGCCAGCAAGAAGACATCCAGGGATTTGAGAGATCCAGGGGTTTTTTGGGGTTTTTTTTGTTAAATATCTGAGCTGGAACACTGCTGTAGGAATAGGAGATGGTGTTTTAGGATGCCAGAGCCCACCTGATGGATGAGGTGCACAAAGACTTGGGCTGTTCATGCGAGCACAGGTGGACTTTGACACCAAACACTTTCCCTCCTCTGCTTGTCCTGCAAAATTTTGCCAAACTCAACTAATCCTGGTGGGTTTTTTTTTTTTAGTTTAAAATTGTCATGGAATGGAAAAACCACAAACGTAAGCAAAGCTTCTGTGAAATTGAAGCTGGGTGAGTTGGTTCTGGGTAAAGAGCAGATCTTTCCCTTCTTCCTGTGACGTATTTAAGATGCCAGAACAGATTGCAGTGATTAGTTCATGGCAAGGAGAAGAAATGGGAAGTTGATTTATGACCGATTTCAAGATATTTCTTGCTGCCACTAGGATTAGTGGCCAGGTTTAATGGTAGGATCCATATTGCAGCTAGAATAATAAATACTTCTGCCCAGTAATTCTGGGTTTATGCAAACAGAAAAAAGTCTGAACTAAAAATACTAGATCTCTGTACAACTAAAATCGGGATCTTCATTTAAATTGCATTGTAATGAAGCGTCTCTCCTGTTGGAAGGAGCAGTCTGTAAATTCTTGGAGTAGAAAGGGAATTGTCAGCCTCTCCTCGTGGGTGTAGAAGGAGGGTGGTGAGGCCCTGCAGAGCATCACCAGTTGGGACATTCCTGGCAAAGAGCTTTGCCTAATTAAAATCATGGAATCATGGAATGGTTTGGGTTGGAAGGGACCTTAAATCCCATCCAGTGCCACCCCTGCCATGGGCAGGGACACCTCCCACTGTCCCAGGATGCTCCAATCCCTGTCCAGCCTGGCCTCGGGCACTTCCAGGGATCCAGGGGCAGCCACAGCTTCTCTTGTCTTTATTTTCCTGTTTCGATTTCCCTTTCGCAGCTATTTAAGCTCTTGAGAAGAGCTTCCTAAGCTGCAAAACGCCACCAAAAAATTTCCCGTCAGGTTTCGTTTTTTTTGCGCGGAGCAGAAACCTCCCCCAAACTTCCAGAAAGAATCAACTTTCTGAACTCCGTGACAAACGGGGTTTGTGTCTCAATTTAAACCGTGGCGACGTGTGAGCGGCTTCACGTTTAGAAGGATGGCAAACACATTGGACACAGTGCAGCATCACTCATTAGCACTCGTTAGCGCAGCGGGGCCACAGCCAGCGAAGCGCCCCTGGAGCCAACAGATGTGCAGCAATACCTTCAGCAGAGGGGGAAAAACCGCCGCGGATAAGAGAGAAGTGTGAAAAACTCGCCTTATTAATCACGTTAAAGCCAATTTGGGAGCGTTTTGTGGAGCTGTGTGGGTTTGTGTGGAACGAGGTCACCCAAGCAGGCAGGATTTAGGGTTGGAAGGCTGGCGGAGGAGCTGGGGGTGGGTTGGGTCACGGTGCCGCAGCCAACTCGTGGGGACGGTGCGTTGGGTCAATTCTTGGACAATATTCCCCTCAATGGGATTCCAGTCTGGAAGTTCCTGTGATTTCTGTGGAGGTGGGAGCTCTTGGGGTGGGAAGGGTCAATTCTTGGACAATATTTCCCTCAATGGGATTCCGGTCTTGGAAGTTCCTGTGGCTGCTGTGGAGGTGGGAGCTCTCGGGGTGGGAAGGGTCAATTCTTGGACAATATTTCCCTCAATGGGATTCCAGTCTTGGAAGTTCCTGTGATTTCTGTGGAGGTGGGAGCTCTCAGGGTGGGAATGTCGGACCTGGAGCGTCCAGTGAGTGCAGCCAGGTGAGAGCTGAGCTGATCAATCCTCTCTTGCAGACTCCTGCGGAACAGGCCAAGGCCAGGCTGCAGCTGGTTCTGGAGGCAGCAGGTGAGTAAAAAAAAGGAGAATCTCCAAAAATTTACCTCGTTTCCGTGCTGTCGGGTGGGATTTTATCCCTTGGTGTTTGGCAGGTGCTGATCCCCTTCTCCGTAGCTCACTTAAATTTCAGGCTGTGGTTGAATTGGTTTGCATCGTCACTGGCACTTAGGAAAGCCCTTTAAGGAAATAAAAATAAGTCATTTTTTTACACTAAAAGCTCATGTTTAAATAAGTCCTTTTTTGCACTAAAAGCTCATGTTTATCCTCTGGCTGCCGCTGCTACTGAGGCTTTATTCTGTGCTCTCAAAAATTTGCTTTTGTTTAATTTTTTTGCACTCTTTTTGAATTTTTAGCACTATTCTAAATCAGTACAAATATTTTTTTTATTATTATTATTTTTTTTTCCCCTTTTGGAAACGCTCTGTTTTGAGGAATCTCCTCACATTGCTGATGTATTTTTTTTTTTTCCCCAAAATCCATCCAGCCTTTTGCATTGTCTCTCTTCCAATACATTCCTTGTTCTCCAGAACTTTTAATAAATTTTTGAAGCATGTAATTATGAAGTGGTTGTGACAGCCCTGACCTCCAAAGCACAATTTGTGTATTCTGCTGCCATCAATCACATCTCATTTTTTTAATTTCACACCTGGGAAATGTACAAAAGATAACTGGGAGTTGTAGATCATCATGACCTGGGCTCCAAAATTTTCCAAAGCTTCTCAAAGGTCTGTGACATTGTTAAATTTAAATATTCACCGTTGAGGGCTGGATCTTAGATTGAAGCTGCAAGTTGTTCATAAGGAACAGAAGAGATTTAATCTCTTTGAGTCTCTTACCATCCAAAATACAGAACTAAGTTTCTTCCTGGCTTTATTTAACTCTTGGTCATTCCAGACATTTATGGGATCATCCCCCACCTTCTTCCCCAAGTCCTGCATTCAGTCAATTACATTTAATTTTAATTTAATTGCTATGAGAAGAGCTTGGAAATGTCGTTTCAATATATTTGTGTGTATTTACTCCTTGCAAAACCAGCACTTTTTTCACCTTGAAGTCTTAAAAATGAAATAAAAACTTAGCCTGAGCCATTACCCAGCAGCTTTTTGAGGAGCTGAGGATCCACGGGGGTTCGTTGTTGTTGCTGTTTTGGTGGCGCTTCATTTGCATATAATTTAAATTAACTCCGTGCTTCAGTAGTGGTGAGCGCAGCTGTTTGCGTGCACGGGGCTCCATCCCGAACCTGGGAATGAATTCACGGAATATCTGCCTGCACACTTTATGGGGATTGCTGCAGTCCCTCTGTGCCGAGGTTGATCATGGGTTATATTTAGGTCAGAGAGAGAGAAAGAAAGAGTCTTCATCTGCTGCAGAAAGGTGTTTATTACTGCGAGGCAGCGCCGTCGGGCTCGCGAGGGTGAAAAACGGCAGCTCACAGGAGCGTGAGGCACGAGCAGCAGCCGAAGTGTTGAGAGGCAGCGTTCTTCTGAGGTGTCCTTCACTCTCCATTCTGCTCCTGGTGTGCTTTGCTGCATCCTGGCAAAGTTTGCTGCATCCCGAAACCCTCTGAGAATTCTAAGGCGTTATGTTTGCTCATTGCCCAGTTACAAGCACGGTTCTACGCTGACACTTTCTGCACCTGTGCCTGCAAGGAACAGAAGCGCGCGGTTTTTACGTAGAACTTACGCGTGTGATTGTCGTGTTCTGTCTTCCAGTTTGCCGTGTTCCATTTTTCTACCTAACTGCGTTATGCCGTGTCTGTGTTTTGAGTAAGGAGTAGTCAAACTATGGGTAACTCTATCACTCCGTGGATAACTCTATCATTCTATGGATAACTCTATCATTCTATGGATAAATCTATGGTTCTATGGATAACTCTATCATTCCATGGATAAATCTACCATTCTATGGATGACTGTATCGTTCTATGGATAACTCTATCATTCCATGAATAACTGTATCATTCTATGGATAACTATATTATTCTATGGATAACTCTGTCATTAGATGGATGACTCTATCATTCTATGGATAACTCTATCATTCTATGGATAACTCTGTCATTCTGTGGATAACTCTATCATTCCATGGATAACTCTATCATTCTATAGATAACTATATTATTCTATGGATAACTCTATCCTTCTATAGATGACTCTATCCTTCTATGGATAACTCTATCATTCCATGGATAACTATATTATTCTATGGATAACTCTATCATTCTATGGATAACTCTACCATTCTGTGGATAACTGTATCATTCTATGGATAACTCTATCATTCTATGGATAACTCCATCATTCCATGGATAACTCCATCATTCTATGGATAACTCTATCACTAAACTTTGAACTGGAGAAAAGGACACTTTGGTTACTGACCAGTTCAGCTACTAGATGTTTTAAGGCACTTTCAAAGCATTTTAAAACTTTAAGTCTAAGTCTTTATTTCTTATTGGCGTGGCTTTATGTATCTCAGTTTCTCTGAAGGCTTTAAATCAATCCTTGCATTCCTCTGTGTCTCCGAGCCTGTGTGCCGGGAGCACAAAGGAATTTCCATCCCATCTCCGACACCTCTGAGTGGGAATAAGAAGTTCCCATGGATTGTCTGTGGGTCTGGTGTGAAGGACGGATCTGTGGTTGGACCAACCAACCAGGGGCTCCAAATCACCAGCAGGGCTTGGAGGGGCGCTGGGGACAGTCCCTTGCTGGTTCATCCCTGCTGACATCATGGAATCATGGAATGGTTGGGTTGGGAGGGACCTTAAATCCCATCCAGTGCCACCCCTGCCATGGCAGGGACACCTCCCACTGTCCCAGAGTGCCCCAAACCCTGCCCTTCAAGCTTCTCTTGAATTCCTTGTCTGTATTTCCCTGTCCGAATTTCCCTCGTGGAGATATTCAGGATCTTGAGAAAACCAGCTTTTGGAATTTAACCTAGATATTATTTTAGGAAATGGCAACTGCTTGTCCTGAAAGGCAGAAATCAGCAGGTTGTAAAACAGGCTCTTATTAAATAGTGACTTTTTTTTGCGGGTGCATTTGGGGATGGGAATTGTGACTCTGGTCTCTCATTACAAGAGCAGGTAAAATAAAAATATTCACCTGTGTCTGCAAGGGAGAAGGGTAAGATGGACATTTTTATATTTAGGTGATACCGTGCTGACAAGAAGCTTTTTCTCCAAGTTCTGCATTCATGCTGACTTTGCTGAATAATTTTTTTTCTTTGTAAGCGCAGATTAACGTCGTTATTTTTGTTCCCGTTAAGCAGGGCAATATTGGGAGCTACCGAAACACTTTAATTCTCGGGACAACTGATTTTGGATTTACAAATCCCATCATTCCTCAGAAGTTGTCGGTCCCAGCTATAAACTGACATCTGCAGAATTTATTGAGTTAGATTTCTTAATACTGAGGTGCCAGGGAGCCTTTTTAGGCTCCTCTGACATCCTCCCACGAGTCGCCGTGCCCAAGCAGATGTTAAGCAGGCAATGGCTGAATGTTAATTTGGAGAGGGCGGGATGTTTAAGCCCCGTCTGAAGTACGTTCCATGTGGGCCTTGCAGACTGAGCCACAATGCTTTGTCCCTCGGGAGAATTTCCGAGCTAAACCTCTTTTCTTTCCGTGGCTCTATATGGACCCTCTCAAGTCAGTGCAAAGCAGATCATCCCTGGGCTAAAGCTCTCCAGCTTTTGTTAGCGGGGCTCTGTAGGGCTGTAATGAGGCCTCCTGGCAGGCCCTGCCGGCCAGTTCATGGTCATATGGAGTTCTTCTGAAGCAGCCTGGCTTTGTGTAAATCCTTGCTCAGCATCTCCTTCTGGGTCACTTCCTACCAGGCCGGGGCTTTGTGCCGGGGCGGACGGGGGAGCAGCGTCCCCTGACCAGCGCCGGCTCCGGGAGTGCCGCACAATCCACCCGGATAATCCCCAGTGTAAACAGAGGATTTAGCTCGGCTTCTGTCACTTACAGTTGCCAAACCACTTGGGTGTCTGCGATTTCTTTCCCAGACTTCATTACCGAGGCACGGAGAAGATCCGAGCTGGGGGGGGGGTTTGTGCCGAGCGTGGCTCCCGGCGCAGATTTTAGGGAGAAGTTCGCACCGTTGCAAATCCTAAAATCCCAAGCTTAGGGCAAACCTCAGGACTTGAAAGCTGCTTAATACGTGCTGGAAATTATGTGGCACCTGTGCTTTCTCATAAAGATTAAAATATGGATGAATATTCCCGAAATGTCAATAAATTCCTATGAAACAGCACACGGACGTTTCAAAATATCGATGCTGCTGCCTCTTCCATAGGGCTCCGGGAGCTTTTCCGTGGTGCTAAGCAGAAATTTCTTCCTCTCCATACAAAGGCGATGACAAAAGGCAATTGATCTGGATTTTCAAAGGTCTAGAGTTGAAATAAGTTGACTGATCTATTTTTTGGGATCTGCATTTCAATCTCTGGCTGAAAGAGCGGTCAAGAATAGGGCGTTCTGTGCAAAGAATTCATTTAAAGGGAACTTCAGGGACCGAGGCACCTAAACGTGAGGTGATGAAAACGGGGGGATACAAATCCCAAACGTTTAAAATTTATCAGATCCCGTTCAGGATATTGGATATTTAACTCATCATCTTTGAGTGATGCTATCAGATTGCTGCCTCTGATTTTTGTACCGTGCGTCTTTATTGCGTTTTCCATATTCCTCAAAGAGAAAATCACGGAATACAATGAGTGCTTCAGCCTTAAGTGTGGTAAATACAAATATTTTATAATTCTGACTGCTTTTTTTTNNNNAGTATTTTTAAAATTCTGTTTTTTTTTTTTTTTTTTTTTTTTTTTTATTTAAACCTACCCATTCTACCAGGAGTTACTGAGGAGAAAAAGCCTGATTTGCACTCAGTGCCTGATAAATATAGTCAAATAATCTCTGCTTTTTTGGGTATCAAAATGGCTCGTAACAGATGTGGCTGAAAGGACCACATACGTAGACTGTATGATTTTAGTCTGGTGGAACTAATAGGATCACTTGCCACTTTATAGATTCTTGCTTTTCTTTTTCTTTAATAAAAACTGTTTAGTTAAATAGGTTGGCCTCCACTTTGCTCTTTTCTTGCTATGCAAAGCAGTCGGGCGGGCAGGTGGCAACGAGTATGAAAAATTTCCTTTTATTGGGGCTTCTTTTCAACTGCCAAATTTATCAAGTGTTTATGGCTTTCTCGTTTTGATGATGGTTTTCTTTCAGTTTTCTTATTTGTGTCCTTTCCACTGAAAACTCGCTGGCTTTAATTTGAATTTCTAATTGTGCAGCGAATTTTAGCAGGGTGGATAACATGTGTTGTTATATATGCACAAAGGATGAAATAATATTTAAAATGTTTTTCTTGTTCTGTGGAAATTTAAAGCAGGCTTTTAAAATAATTCTTGCCTCAGAAATTGCAAGAATTTGAACTTCTAACAAGCTTAAAAGTTCTGAATACTGAAAAAGGGAGATGAATTTAGTTGCTATGTAGGTTTGATTTAATATAAAATTCTAATTTTTATCATTTTCAAATAGTTGCTTCGAATAGTGGCAGTTGGCACTTTGGATAATTGAGTTTTCCTTCTATTTATATAAAAATCTCAATTTGGAGAGCAGCTCTTGAATGAACGGAAGGTTGAACCGTGTTTTCTCTTTCTGGCAAATGTGGATGGAGGTGCTACGAAGGGTTTTGAGGGCGTTTTGTGGAGCATTTCCTGAACCCCCCCAGCGAAGGAGAGGAATTTTCATCCCCAGAGAGCCTTCACGAAAATAAGCTGGAATTACATTTGGGAAGAGCCTCAGCAGTGATTGCCCAAACATCCTCTCTGTGTGTCCTGTTCTGGGGCCGCCTGAGCTTCCAGAATCCTGGAATGGTTTGGGTTGGAAGGAACCTTAAATCCCATCCCATCCCATCCGTGGGCAGGGACACCTCCCCCTGTCCCAGGCTGCTCCAGCCCAGCCTTGGGCACTGCCAGGGATCCAAGGGCAGCCACAGCAAATCTGGGAATTCCATCCCCGCCCCTCCCAGGGAACAATTCCCTCCCCAAATCCCATTTAAATCTCTCCTCCTTCAGTTTAAAGCCATTCCTCCTTGTCCTGTCCCTCCAGCTCCTTGTCCAAGGTCCCTCTCCAGCTCCTGCAGGCTCCCTTGAGGTCTTGGAATTCCATCCCGGCCTCTCCCAGCCAGGAATTCCTAATTCCCAACATCCCACCCCAATCTCCCCTTTTCCAGTTTGAAGCCATTCCCTGTGTCCTGTCCCTCCATCCCTTGTCCCCAATCCCTCTCCAGCTCTCCTGGAGCCCCTCCAGGCCCTGCAAGGGGCTCTGAGCTCTCCCTGGATCTTTCCCTTCTCCAGGGGAACATTCCCAGTTCTCCCAGCCTGAGGGAGCTTTGAGGGAAAACCTCCCAGACTGGGAGCACTGGGATTATTTCCAGTATTCAGTGCCCACCAATTCTCCACCACGGAGAGCCAAACCCTGCCAGGGATCCAGGGGCAGCCACAGCAAAGCTGGGAATTCTATTCCAGCCCTTCCCCACCCTCCCAGCCAGGAATTCCTTCCCAAAATCCCGCCCCAATCTCCCCTTTCCCAGTGGGAAGCCATTCCCGGTGTCCTGGCCCTCCATCCCTGATCCCAAATCCCTCTCCAGCTCCTCCTGGAGCCCCTTGAGGCCCTGCAAGGGGCTCTGAGCTCTCCCTGGATCTTTCTCCTCTCCTGGTTCCATAGGGGAGGTTTATCCTGTTCTTAACACCAGCTAATTTAGGAAATCCAGCTAATTACAGAGTTAATGAACCAAGTTTTTAGGTCAACTGCTGATTCCTACTCAGTAGATTTTGGTGTCAAAACCCCTTTCAGTGATGGCATGGGAAGAAAGAACACTTGGAAACACTCTCGAGTGACAGAATAATTAAACAACTAATTTAAAAATTAAGAAGATGTACATTAGAAGAAGTAGCTGCCTTTTATAGAATTTATTTTGTGAGAATTTCATGTGTTTTAAGACTGAATTTCAGAAAACTCAGGAAGTGTTTGAGCTCACCTGGGTGCTCCACACCAATGAGCTTCATTGATGGACAGAGACCCCTTTCTTCAGCCATTGCTTGATCTCTTGGCAAAACTTCATAATCTCGTTAGAGTTCTAAAAAAAAAATAATCATTTCTGCACACCAAGTGACAACTCTAGAAACAAGAGTCATTACTCCAATTAATTGCTTTTTTAACATATTAACGGTTACAAAATGGGATTTCTGAAGTGCAGCTGGTTTGTGTTGTTGGTGGGCAAAGTAAACACTTGGCTAATAGTAACTAATTAAATCATTTAAATTAATTTCCATCATGGCTGAAAAAAGAGTTTTAATTGAATACAGGTAGAGAATGAAATGTGCTTGGACTGAAATAATTCACTTTTGCAATTTATGATATAGTTCTGTTGGTGCCTAAAAGCTGTTCAGGGACCTCTTTTAGGTTCTTACAAGAGACTGAAAAAAAATCGCTTTGAACCGCTTTTGTAGAATATCAATTTGTTTTTCGATTAAGAAGCCAACGAGCTGCTGTAGGGATGCCATAATGTAAACCAGAGCCTGTAAGTAGAATTTTGAGGAACTTTATTGGTTAATGAATATTTATTGCCCTCTGAAATCATTCGAAAGCTTTTAGAATTTCTGGGGGTTTTTTTGTCAGATTTTTATTCCAGACCTTTTTGTTTGTGGCACCAAAAGTATCTCAGGCTTTCAGTTAGATTGCAGCATATGGGATCCAGGATTTTGATGCAAATCTCTCTGCTAATTATGTGCAGATGAATCTTTCAGGCCTGCTCTTGATCTGCAGTCAAAGACAATTCTTCAGTTAGCTGAAGTTTTGCATCAATCCGTATTTAGCAACTTCGCTGTAATTTAATTATCCGCTGGTTTTGGCCGTGCAGACCGTACGTGGTCGTGGGGCTGGTTTGTTTTTAGCAGGTCTGGTGGGGAAATGTTATTTCTTAATATTGGTGAGGAAATATTTCTTGGTCGTGTTTTACATGATCTGTCACAGCCTCCTCTCTGTCCAGCTGCCCTCTGTGGGCTCTGGCCATCCAGGCATTCCCAGGAATGTACATCCGCAGGAGCTCTGTTCCAAAAGTTTCCCTCGAACGTCTTTGGGATGTTGAGATTTTCTGCAGGTGAAAGTGGAGAGGGTTTTCATCCGCAGGTGTAAATTCCAGTGGTGGATTTTATAGCCCGAATGCCCAGAAAAAGGGTTTAAATGGCTCCACCTGCTCTGGCTGCTGGGCTTACCTTGGCATTGTGGTGTTCGGGACCGCTCTGATCTCCACGTGGGAAGCGTGCTGGGATCATCCTGCTGACAGGAACCTACGATTAGATTAATTTAGATTAAATTAATTATAATTCCCAGTGAGGCTGCCCAGAGAAGCTGTGGCTGCCCCTGGATCCCTGGAAATGCCCAAGGCCAAGTTGGACTTGGAGCACCCTGGGACAGTGGGAGGTGTCCCTGCCCATGGCAGGGCTGGGACTGGCTGAGCTTTGGGGTCCCTTCCAACCCCGATAATGTCATCATTTTCTCAAACTATTTCAAAGGCAGTAGAAATAAAGCCCCGGTGGTTTTGTGCTTTTCCCACCCATCCTTTCAGGAGAACCTGGGATGCCAGCACGCGGCTCCGAGTTCCGCAGTCATCCAGCACCTCGTTCTGTTCTGTAACTCCTATATATTAATTTTTTTCAAGGATAGCATTTAATATGGGTAATAACCCCCTTGTTTGAGTTATTGAAAGCCCATTTATCACAGCTTTATTAAACACGGAGAGCTAAGTGTGCCATTTTGGCCAAGTGCTTTCGCTCGCTCGTGTTCTCTTTGTTGCCCCAAATGAATGAAATTAGAACAAACAATCTCTGAGTCGTTTGTAATCAAGCGCTGATTAATGGACTTTGGTTTCACAGCCATTACTCATTCAAGAACACCTGATATCTTTCCCATAAACAAATCGTGTTTGTCCAAATTAAGAAATTAAATGAAGCATTTGATGAGTTTATGATTGACCCTTCCAACTCGGAGCCCATTAGTCAACGTCGTTATCACGGGAAACTGCCTGACTAATGTGCTGGCTGAATGCGCTGCGTGGATTATTATGATTTCTGATTAATGCCTGCTGCAAGCCAAACCACGGGGATTGTAATAATTCCTTGATTTTCATTTGAGCAGTCACCGAAGATTTTCATCTGTGATGAAATGCGTTCGTGTCCTGCTAGATTTAGAGACGATTATGAGGTGTCGGCCGAATAAATCTCAGCCTGGAGCAGAGGGTGCTTTGCAAGGACTTCTTCAGTCGTGGTGGGCTTTTTATGGGGCTGCTGCCTGTTGTTTACAGGGGTTTTTGTGTGGTTCTCAGACTTTTGCAAATCTGGGGAGTCGTAGAGGTTGATCGAGACAAGATCCCAAACATATTTTTATAAGTGAAACATTCCTCCTCATACCTAAGAGAGTGATAAGAAGATTTTCTTTTGTTTCCTTTTGGTTGTTTGCACGCCTTTATTCTGTGAATATTTATTATCCGTATTTTTAAAAGAATTTTCCCGGGGGTGTTCGGTAACTTCGGTGACTCGGAAAGGATTTTATATACAGTGTTTTCTGCTGAAATAACCCTCTTGAAAAGCAGACGTTAAACTTCTGTAGTAGTAAGTTTTCATATTCCTCCAAAAGTGAAGCAGGGCAAGTTCACACTGAATTAAATCTGCATCAGATAATTTGAGCTCTGTTACCACCAGCCCATTAAAGAATCCATTGAGAAGGGCAGAACAGCATCATTAGTAACAGGCAACAGTAATGAAAACTTGTGTCCTTTGCCAATCACTTGTATTGATCTCCCCAGCAAGGAAAAAATAAGTGTTTCAAAACACAGCTTATGAGAAAAATCAAATTAGGTGCCTTTCTAGCAGATCCTCCCTTTAATTCTGGTTTTATTCCTCTTCTCTGTGGCTGCAGTGTGATTTATTATTGAAGATTTCTGAGCTGCTTTGTTTAAGCCATCGTGTATCCCCTCATGTTCTTAAAATACCCACTAAAACTATTTAATCACAGTAGTTTCTTAAAGGTTTTGAGCGTTTATGCTGCTGATCTTAAGCCAAGGGCTTAACTTAGAAAGTTTTGTCTGAGAAATGCGAATGATTTTATAGTGAGGAGCCTCCTTCAGCAAGAGGAAATTGTGATTCCATTGGAAAGGACTTGGAGCAGCCTGGGGTAGTGGAAGGTGTCCCTGACCCCCCCTGGAATGGGATGGGACTGGATGGACTTTAAGGTTCCTCCCAACCCAACCATTCTGGGATCCTCACTCTCCGCAGCTCTGGGTTTGCCTCCTGTGTATTCCGAACTGGGTTTGTGTCTGGATTTTCTGCTGTGAAGTGTGGGTAAAAGCTAAGGGAGAAAGGTAATGGAAGTACGTGGAATTCCAGACTGGTTTGGGTTGGAAGGGACCTCAAAGCCCAGCCCATTCCACCCTTTCCATGGACCAGGCTGCTCCTTGGGCTCCTCCAGGCCTGGGGCAGCCTCAGCTTCCCTGGGCAGCCTGTACCAGTCTGCTTACAAATACCTCGCTTTTAATCCATCTTAATATTACCTTTTCGCCTCTACCATTCCCAGCCTTCCCTGCAGCACGGGCTGACTTTTAGAAGCTTGCTTTCCAGCCTTATTCCCAAGATTTTTGGTGCCCTTTCCCGGCGCGGCTGGCGCCGCGTGTCCCCGCCAGCGCTGGCTCCATGGCCGCGTCTCCTCCGCGCCTTCCAGCTGTTGGTTACTGACATTTTATTCCAAAGCTCGGCCTCCTGATGAACCAGGCCGTGCTCCCCGGCAGATAAATGTCCACGTTCAGCCGGCGGAGGTGATTATGTGGGGCTGCCACCAAGGAAACCCAGCAGCGTCCTGTTAATGGGGCCTGAGCCTCGGAGTGGAGGCCCCAATTACGGAGCACTCCCGCGACATTAACGGTGTCTTTATAACCTTTTTAACTTCTGCCGCCTCCGGCAGAGCACCACAATCACAGCCGTGGCTTTGCCCTCGGCAAGCGAAACCTCGTTTGGAGAGGGTAATAAGTATTTACTATTTAGATGGCTGGCAATAAAATTTCTCTGAACGAGATTTGCCTGAGAAAACGCAAGCTGATTCAATTACTCCCTTTAATGGACTGGGGAGACCTGTAATAACAGTTTGTGGAAGCTCCGAGTCTAATGTTTAGCTGTTTTATGTCTTTTTTTT
>WEKY01017082.1:0-18001 GCA_013390045.1 Picathartes gymnocephalus | reverse complement strand
TTTTTTTTTTTTTTGTCTGGTTTGTCTTCGGTGTGAAAATACAGACTGGTTCTTTTTCCAGAATTATGTCATGGGATTGTGTAATGAAATTATATCATGGAATCATTAAGCTTGAAAAAAAAAATCGTCAAGCCCAACCCTTAACCCAGCGTTGCCGCTATTTTCACTTGAAAACTTAGAATCTAACTTTTCCCTGCAGGTCCCGTGATATTTTTCTCATCTTAAAAGTGGGTAAAGGTGTCAAATGTTGGCAGTGTTATAGTGGCAAAGACTGTTGGGAATCCCTACGTATTTTTACAGAGAATTCCAATTATCTGGCTTTAGGGTGGAATGGGATGTCAGTTATGTCTTAAAAATAGGTATTTCTTGGAAATCCGTGGAGAATCCACTCCCTCTCAAAGCATTGTAGAACACAAGGGGTTTAACAGCTGGGCGTGTGCCAGAAGAAGGGATTTCCCAAGTGATGTGGAATATTTATGGGATTTGGGAAAAAGTCCTTTTAAGGACAGGTATGAGGAACAGTTACTGAAAGTTCTGGGGTTTCTTGTATTTCTAAAGAAATAAGAGGCTTTTGAAACTGATCTGCAAACAGTTACTCATTTCCTGCTATATCCTGAAACCAGCTGTATATTAAATAAGTATAATCATCCTGAGCCACGTTTTAAAGAGTACTTCATTTTACGTCTGGATCCAGGATGGATCTCCAGGAGAACCGAGTACAAATTTTGGAAATCCCTGAACGTGTGTCTGTACCAGATCACCAGTTCCATTATTTTTCTTCATTTGGAGAATTCCATGTTGTTGCTGGGATAAAATTAATTGAAATGGGAGCCTTATCTTATTTTATGCTAAAATATTTCTGTGTGTGCATGTGTCACAATTTACCAATTTCACTGATTATCCCCTTTTATCCCCTGGCATTGGTGTGGATTTTTGATTTTTCTTCTGGAATTTTTAATAATTTCAGGAAACCTGTGTTTTTGGGTGCCACCACCAAACTTTGCTAGTTGCTTTGGACACCACCAAACATCGCTAGTGCAGCTCTGGAAGGAAACACAGGGTAATATTTCCTTCCCTTTTTTAACCATCAGTCACTGTACGGAGCCGCTGCACCGACGAATTCATAACCTCCTCTGTATTTGATTTTAAAAAAAATAAACCAAACCAACTTTTGCTTTCCCCAGTTCAATAACTCCCTAGAAATGTGCTTTTACGCAGCGTAGTTCATACAATCCTGCGCGGGCTTATAAATTGAAACCCCACTTTTTTCGGACGTTCCCGCCTGGATGACTGATGGCCGTGTGCATTTGCCATAAAATTTTAATTATGACAGAGTTATGAATCGCTGCTCTCGCTGGTTAAAGTGTTAAAAAAAAAAAATGACGGGATTGTTGTTTATTAAACTTGGGAGGGGTGGGGGAAGCAAATGGAAAAGGCTTTTGGGTTGTGTGGGCTGGATGCGGAGCTCGGGTGTTTCCTCGGGAGCAGCCCTGGAGCTGATTTGGGATGCGCCCTTCCCTCCCTGGGAGCTGCTGCTGCTGCTGCTGCCCAGGGTGACAAAAATCATTAAATTGATGGGTTTAACCATCCTGGGGGTGTCCCGGGCAGGGGTTCACGATCATCCCATCTCTTGGGATTGGGTCAGGAATAGCAGAGCAGCTCTGCTCCTTCCCTTTGTGAGCACAGGACACGGCCATGGGAATAAACCCAAGGTGTTCGCACAGAAACATTAAATATTTAAAACTATCAAGGGGATAGAACTGGAAATGTGCAGAACTTCTGATGTAACACGGTTTTTATTAAGAGTGTCAGGTTTTGTTACCAATATCAGTGTGCTTAAACACAAATCCCCTTAGAACATCACAACGCTCGGTTATTTCCCAATTTTTATTCCCGATTTTTAAGCAGCAAACCTGTGCAGCAGCACCTGATGGATTTTGGCGCGTCAGGGATTGCTTTAAACGAGCCCACTTTTGACTTTTTCCGCCTTAAAATCAGCTTTATTTGGCTTCCCCTTCCGCCTGGCTGGCGGGGCAGGGCTTTCCGTGCAGACAGAGGAACAGCTTGGAGTGGCGGCAGGGATTTGATCCCCAGGGGAAGGATCCCAGGCTGGGCTTTTCAGGGATGTGCTGCACAACAGGTTGGTGCCATTTGGGCACGAGCAGGGAGGACACCTGAGGGAATTGGGGATGAATGAGCAGAGCTGGGGCACGGGGGGGGCCCTGTGAGCACTGCCCGCTCCTGCCACAGGCTGGGACAGGGCTAAATGAGTGCTAAAGGACAGAGCTGGTGGATTAGAAAGTCCTTTACGGTTGGATCCGTGTGGAATTGGTCCTGGTAATGAGGAACGTCCCCGTTGCACCGTAAGCTAAGGGGAAAAAATTCCGAAATTTAAAATACTTGTCATTTATGTTACGATTTCGGGGGTAGCATCTCATTTTTCTTTCTCGTGCACGTGAAATGTTGTTTGGCAGTATATCCTATTTGCAGTTATTGGTATTTAAGTGTTTTAATCACCTGCTATGGAAACTTTTAACAACAAAATAAGTAATTCTTGAAAGTTGCACTCAATGGCCTTGAAGGTCTTTTCCAACCTTAATGATTCTGTTAGTTTATTTTTAGTAAATTAAGTTTAAAATCAAAACTCTGCTTCATTATTCATTTCAACTTATTTAATAGTTTTATTAGTTCCAGCGAAAATAATGGATGCGTGCGTTCATGGTATTTTTAAAATTGATTTATCTGGTAACAAAGTGGCGAATGTTACTGTAACAAAGGGAAAATACTCAAATGAAAAATACTGAATCTGAAATACTAAGAAAAGATTCCGTTTGCTGCTGTAAGGAATCAATTGCACTTCTAGGAAATCCAAGACAAAGCTGGGGCAAGATTAAAACCATTAACCCCGCTCGCCTCGACCCCCTCCCTGCGCGCTCGGAATTTTCCGTCCGAAAGGGAGGTTAGGGATCAATACGAAGATCTGTTGATGACCTTACATTAATTAGAGTAATCAAACCCATGCTTGGAGCAGCTGCCAAGGAGGGGGAGCAGAGCAGAGTTCCCAGTGCCGTCCATGGGCACTGACGGCGACAATTCCCGGCCGGAGCCGCTGCTCCGCCGCCCCTCGGCTTCGCTTTGGGGGGCAGCGGAGTCTCCCCAACGCTGCTGCTCAATGATTCCCTGCCAGCAGTGCTGTAATTAAAGGCCCAGGGGCTGGCTGGGCATTGATCATCCCGGAGACGTGAGCGGATCGATGGCGGGGGATGCAGGAGAGGGCCCCGGAGAGCGCTGGGAGCGCTCGGAACGCGGCTCCGGGACACGGGCGTGGAGCTGGAGCTGAGCCGTGCCCGGCACAGCCCCCTCAGCCAGGAGGGCTCAAACCAGCCTGGCCTGGCTACTATTGATCCAGGGGCTCTTCAAAGGGGTGGAAATCCAGTACTGGCAGAAAACAGGGATTATATGGATTTTCCGGAGGTAGTTATTGCCCTGCCTGCAGCATTTGTGCAAATATTAAAAGCAGTCTTTTAATGTTGTTTCACAAAACGTTATGATGAAAGTTGTCTGAAAAAAAGGGATGGGTTTTTTTTAAAATAATTTTTTAATGGAGTCCCTGAATGGTTTGGGATGGATCGGACCTTAGAGACCATCCAGTTCCACCCCCTGCCAGCTTCTGATGGATGCCCCATCCCTGGAAGTGCCCAAGGCCACGTTGGATAGGGCTTGGAGCAGCCTGGGATGGTGGAAGGAGTCCCTGCCCATGGCAGAGGTGGCACTGAGTGGGCTTTAAGGTCCCTTCCAACACAAACCATTCCATGTTTCTGTGCTTGGGCGACTGAGCAGCGCAATTAAGAGTGTGATTAACGCCATCATTAGATCTTCATTAAAAAGCACTAATTCCTTACAAGGGATACCCAGACGTGCCGTGGGTGCACGTACAAGTTCAGAACCAAATTCATTCAGATGGATGAAGGATCGTGGATGCCCTGCTGCCAGGCCCACACAGTTTTGTGCATTCCCTCCCCTCGTGGTTAAAACCATTAAACACCCAATGAGGTTTTAATATTTCAAATTATTTCTGTTTTCTAAGAAGCAGAGAAGTGCCCTCTTGAAGTACTCGGCAGAGCTCTCCCATCTAAAGTTAAAGCTGCCTGGGAATGAAACCTAATTGGAGAAAGTTTATGGAAGTCGTGCTGTTGAATAAGGCTGCTTATTTATTACTTTGCTACAGCTTTATACAAATATATAGGTGCACGTGTGTCTGAAGGAGAATTATGCTGCCCAGACTTACGAGAGTCAGTTGGAACCTCTCAAGGCTGCAGATGAGCAGTGGGAATGCATGTGTATATTATCAGCCCCGTGCCCTTGGCAGTGACTTCCTCGCTGGTGACAAATCTTTCTTCCCTCCTCTCCTGGAAATCAGCGCCTTGGCGGTTTTCCGTCTTGGATTTGTCTGTTTTCCCGCTTGCTCTAATGGGCTCTCCTCGAACTTTTGAAAACAAGCATTTTCTTTGCAATAGATTAAGGAACACAGTACTTCAGGAAAACGGTTGATACCCCGAATTCCTTCCTGAATTATTTAAGCGCCGCTGCAGCAAACTGTTTACTCAGGGATGTTCAGGCTGCTGTGTAGTAAGGGTGTAGTTTTCTTTTAATGCAGTTATTGAATTCCAACCCACAGAGCCTCTGGCGGGGATCCAGGAGCGCTCCGCTGCACCGAGTGAAGATAAATTGTTTTGTTTTCAGCAGCATTTCTTCATCTTCATCACTTAATCCGCAATGAAATTTTACAGCCAGCCGCCGAATATTTAAGCAATATATTTCCCTCTTTTATCCTGCGGGAGTATTTAATGACGCTGAGTACAGTAAATGATTACAGGAGTTAAGGATACAAGTTGGGAACGTGGAGTTTCCCATCCTTTTTTTTTCCAGCGGGATGAGCTGGGCGCTTCCGCGCCGCTCCAAGGCTGCTGGGCTGGAATTGGAGCGATTCCGTTGGCATCGGCTGGAAAGTCTTCCCCACAAATCTTTCCTTGACACACACTCCCCCTTTTGGTGCTAGATGTCAGGTTCTTTTGGCTACCTGTCTCATGATTCCGCAGTTCCAGCTCGGTAAATCCTGGGAGTTCGCCGTGCCTCCGCCTCCGAGTTTTCCACCTCTGAGTTTTTCACCTCCCAAGTTTTCCACCTCATCCTCTTCCTGCTTTTCCAGTGCCCCCTTCAATATCTTTGTGAGTTAGCACTCCTTGGTACAAATATTCTTTCTCTTTAACCGTGTCTCAGTGTTTATGACTTCGGAGGTTTTTTAAAAAATAGCTTTTAAAAAGTGCTTTTTTGATCTTTTTTGTTTTCCATTGCTTCACAGAGGTTTTTTCATTCACGTTGTGGTCAGAATGGGAAATGATAACGGGGGTGAACAAACTTCCTTCTTTCTTCAAAAAATCCTCTAAAACTCTCCCTGATTCTTGCACCACCGCTTGAATATTAATTGTGCTCCATTCTCGATTAAGTACGCTCCGACAGGAGCCACTTACACGGCTTCAGCCCTTCCGTTTTCACTCCGGATCTTCTTATTCAGGTGGAAAACAGGAGCTGGAAATTCCCAGAGCCTCCCCAAGGTGCTGGGGGCTGCTTTGGCTTCTCAGAGTTGTTCCCTGTAGTCAGCCATGCATGCTCCGTGCTTTGTTGCTTCCTTTCCACAGCCACACGAGTTGTCATCGCCTTGATTTCCACTGAACGTGGCCATTCCCGACGTTAGGAAATTGGCAGATGAAAGGAGGGCTCCTTTGGAATCGAAGTTTTGGGAGTGAATTTTTCAAGTTTGCTGTCAGGCTGAATTCTGCCCTTACCCCAGAAAGAAAAGCTGCCTGTCACTGCCAGTCTCCATCCTGCAATGACAATTACATTTGAGGCACAGTGCCCTTTTTTTTCCCCCCCTCAGAAATCATCTAAATAATTTTTCTCAGTGGTTATAGTTTAAGCAAGGAAGTGGGTTTTGAATGAAAATTATTTATTTGTGGAATTAACTGGAGGAGCTGTTACGTTTTCAGGTGGAGGTACGTGGGTAGTACAAGATAAAGGTGGTTTCTCGTGCAGGTGCAGTGGGTGATGGCTGGCAGATCCCATGGGGTTCAGTGTTTCCTGGGATGTGACACAATCCATGGAGCTGGAGGGCTTGGCGGAGTTCTGCTTCCAGCAGGGTGCAGAACCGAGGCTGTGGTTTGGGCTGAGATCCTTACAGGAGTGGGAGCACTGGAGGCACTAAGGAGGAGATAAACAATTTGTCTTTCAGAGCCTGCGTGATGGTTTCGAAAGCGTTTGTTCCATCGAGACTGTGGGTCCTGGGCAGGGACAGCTCCCAGTTATCCCAGTTTGCTCCGAGCCCAGCCTTGGCTTCCTCCTTGCCCCTGCTCACCAAATCTGTGACAGCCTTGTCCATTGTCCTCTCCTTTCTCCATCCGTGGTGTGCCAGGGGAAGGAAACAACTCTGGAACAAATACTGGCGCAAGAACAGTTGAAATAAATGAAATTTAATGTTCTGCTTCCAGCAGGGTGCAGAACCGAGGCTGTGGTTTGGGCTGAGATCCTTACAGGAGTGGGAGCACTGGAGGCACTAAGGAGGAGATAAACAATTTGTCTTTCAGAGCCTGCGTGATGGTTTCGAAAGCGTTTGTTCCATCGAGACTGTGGGTCCTGGGCAGGGACAGCTCCCAGTTATCCCAGTTTGCTCCGAGCCCAGCCTTGGCTTCCTCCTTGCCCCTGCTCACCAAATCTGTGACAGCCTTGTCCATTGTCCTCTCCTTTCTCCATCCGTGGTGTGCCAGGGGAAGGAAACAACTCTGGAACAAATACTGGCTTAAGAACGGTTGAAGGAAATGGAATCAAATTGGAGTTCTTCGTTAGGGATCACTTCTTGTTTTTCCTCGAGCTGGGAATTATTCCTGAAAGACATAGCAATAAGATCATTCTTTACTCCATCCATTTTTATATATGGAATTTATTCTTTTGCTCCTAAGTGTTGCTGCCTCCTTTGGCTCAGTAGTTTAGGGGAAGGTTGTACTCCAGGCTGTCCTTTTCCTTTCCCCAGCTTTTATTTCCTTGAGGAAGAGGAAACTCTTCCTTTCTCATCAGCCGGAGGAAATGGCCTCAAGTTATACCGGGGGAAGTTTGGATTTGAGGAAAAATTTCTTCATGGAAAAGGTGGTCAGGCATTGGAATGAGCTGCCCAGGGAAGTGGTGGAGTCTCCATCCCTGGAAGTGTTCAGGAAGCACCTGGATGTGGCAGTTGGGGACAGGGTTAGTGGTGGACCTGGATCAGCAGCTGGGCTTGATGATCTTCGAGGGCTTTTCCAACCTTAGTGATTCCCTGATTCCATGATTCCCACCCCTGTCCCCCTAAAGGAACTCACCCAGAAGGTGCCATTCAAACTCTTCCACTGAATCACGGAATTATTCTGAGGACTGATCTGTCTTGGGGAGGAAGAATCACATCCAGTTCTGCTGTTTTCCCAGGCTGGGGGAGCAGATCCAAGGTGAAACGCTACTTACTGGATTAGGAGATGTCGAGGTGGATTTTCTGGGATGGAAACAAATCCCTGGAATATTTAACAGCAGCCCCTGCAATGAGTCAGGAACCACAGAAGCCAATTAATCCTTGGTGTTCAACCCTATTTAGGGTTGGATTTTTCCTCCAGTGTGTGTTTCGGGGGGGGTGGGGGGGGGAAACGGTGGGAGAAAGAAAGAAATTAGGGATGCAGTAAATAATGGATGAATGTACCTAGCCAAGATCTGCTGATTAAGTCTTCTTTAGGATTATTATTATAAATAGGGAGTGCCAGATCCTCAGCTGGAGTAAATGGGCTTGGCTCAGCTCAAGTCAGTGGGATTGTGCCAGCTTGAATCTGGCCCTTAATTCTGGAAAAGGAGGATATTTGGGGAGGAGAACGGTGAGGAGTTTGGTGATGAGAGCGCTGCTTTCCTGGTAGTATCAGGGGGGAAAAAAAAAAAATATATAAATTACTATTCTTTTGAATTTTGTAATGAGATTCAAGGAACTACTCGGTGTGATTTCATTAGATGGAAATGGCTTTTCCTCCAAGTAGCTACATCTTAACCCCCTGCGTGTAGGAAGGGAATGTGCATGAAAAATGTGGTGTTTTATTTAATTTTGTGGGTGGTTGTTGTTGCTCCAGAATTTCTGCCATTCCTACCCCAAAAAAATGCCTTGATGGCCATCACGTGTCCAGTAGAAGGAAGCAGGAAAAAATAGATTTGATTTTGGAAATCTGTTTCCCACTCTGCTTTTCCACCAGGAGTGAAGTGGGCTGTAGTTTCAGACGGCAGCGATTCCAAACCCAACGTGGGGTCTCATTTTGGCTGCATTTTAGAAATGTATCAACAGATCAGATTGCAAAGCTGCTCATTTGGTGATTGCTTACAAAAACCCAACCAGCAATCTATTTCCATAGCAAAAGAAATGTGGGTTGATCTCCAATACCTTAAAATACAGCGTTTGACTATCTAGGATGGACACAAAAAAAATAAATCCACTTCTGAAATAGCACTTTTTAAAGTGGAGCATCTTGGAAGGACTGAAAACAACAACACAAAACAAGTTTTTTCATATTCCCAATTGTTCTGGCCACAGAATTAATTTCCCAGTCAGAGGAGGGCACAGCTTTTTCATCGCTCTCCAATACCATAAACCCCAGCGTCTGACCATTTGCAGTGGCCACATTTGTGCTTAAAAACCAAAAAAAAAAACGCCCCACCTTTATGAGGAGGGCTATCTTGCGAGGCCTAAAAATAACATCACGGACCAACTTTGTTATATTCCTAATTGTTCTGACCACAGAATTAATTTCCCATCCAAAGCGGGGCGGGAGGGGGGGGCATGGCTTTTTCATCACTCCCAGCCTCGGAATATTCAGTGTGTCACAGATGTTCATGAATAATGTCCATTTAGAAGCGTTGGCAGCGAGCTGGCGAGATGAATGAAATGTTGGGGGGATCTGACAGGCAGCACGCTGCTTTGTGATCATTCCAAAGTTCTAATAATCTCCCTCACCTTCCCTGCCTGCCTCTAATGAAAGAGAATAGGTGATTGCACCTCGGGCTATGTTCCGCGCCTAATGACTCCTCCAAAGGCGGATTTATGGAGGAAAAATTAACTTTGAGCGAGGATTGAATTGGCCCTGACAGGCTGATAGACTGTGACACAGATTCTGTGGCAAAACAGACGTAGCCCTAATTGATTATCAATATTTTAAGCAAAGTGATGAAAATAAGCATTAAGTGATGAGAAAGGCAGTCTTAATACAGGAGGCAGTCACCGGGATCCTGGGAAATCTTTGGGGAGGTGGGCCCTGCTCTCTGGAATGGGGTTTTAGCTGTCAGTTTGTCGGAGATGTAGAAAAATGCAAAGGCTTAGCTTTGAGTTATTAGCAAGCAGAAAATGCCTTAAAGTGCCTTGAAGTGCATCAGAAGCTGAACTAGTCAGTGACCAAAGTTCAAAGTTTAATGATACAGTTATTCATAGAATGATGGAGTTATCCATAGAATGATGGAGTTATCCATAGAATGATAGAGTCATCCATAGAAGGATACAGTTATCCATAGAATGATGGAGTTATCCATAAAAGGATACAGTTATCCATAGAATGATAGATTTATCCATAGAATGATAGAGTTATCCATAGAATGATAGTTATCCATAGAATGATGGAGTTATCCATAGAATGATAGAGTTATCCATAGAAGGATAGATTTATTCATAGAATGATACAGTTATCCACAGAATGATAGAGTTATCCATAGAATGATAGATTTATCCATAGAATGATGGAGTTATCCATAGAATGATAGAGTTATCCATAGAAGGATATAGTCATCCATAGAAGGATATAGTCATCCATAGAATCATAGATTTATCCATAGAATGATAAGAGTCATCCACAGAATGATAGAGTTATCCACGGAGTGATAGAGTTACCCATAGTTTGACTACTCCTTACTCAAAACACAGACACGGCATAACGCAGTTAGGTAGAAAAATGGAACACGGCAAACTGGAAGACAGAACACGACAATCACACGCGTAAGTTCTACGTAAAAACCGCGCGCTTCTGTTCCTTGCAGGCACAGGTGCAGAAAGTGTCAGCGTAGAACCGTGCTTGTAACTGGGCAATGAGCAAACATAACGCCTTAGAATTCTCAGAGGGTTTCGGGATGCAGCAAACTTTGCCAGGATGCAGCAAAGCACACCAGGAGCAGAATGGAGAGTGAAGGACACCTCAGAAGAACGCTGCCTCTCAACACTTCGGCTGCTGCTCGTGCCTCACGCTCCTGTGAGCTGCCGTTTTTCACCCTCGCGAGCCCGACGGCGCTGCCTCGCAGTAATAAACACCTTTCTGCAGCAGATGAAGACTCTTTCTTTCTCTCTCTCTGACCTAAATATAACCCATGATCAACCTCGGCATCAGTTCTCACCTTTCCCTGCTGCCCAGCACCCCCTGTCCCTTCTTCCCAGCCTCTCTTCCCTGCCAGGTTTCTGCCCAGCACGTTGATATTCCAGCCAGGCAGGAACGCGTTTCCCTCTCTCCGGAGAAGTTGGTTTAATGTTTAACCCGTTGGGGCTCAAGAGTTGGTCGGGCTGCTCCGCGGGATTTCGGATATTCTGCCTGGGTTTTCTCCCTGATCCCCAAACTGCTTCTTGCAAATGGTAACAACGAAAGGAAAGCTGGGGGGAAATTGCCTGCTTGGTGGGAAAGGATTTTTCTTCATTATTATCTTGGTTGTACCCAATATAAACAAATATCTTGGCTACAGCAGATAAATACAAATATCTTTACACCAAATAACTACAAATATTTTTCTATTTAATTACAAAGATCAAATAACTACAAATATCTTGGTTACAGCAGATAAATACAAATATCTTTACACCAAATAACTACAAATATCTTTGTTTAACTACAAAGATCAAATAACTACAAATATCTTGGTTACAGCAGATAACTACAAATATCTCAGTTATGCTTTAGAATAAAGCGTAATTTGAGTTTTGCCTGTGTTTTTTCACTTGGGCTGCACGTGACTGGATAGATCTTTTTACCAAAAATACATTTAATACTTGGGAAAGCCCTCATGGCTGCGAGCCAGGTGCTTGTTAGCTGTGCCATAACAGGGTGTTTATCCCAAAGTATGGAATACTTTCCAAAATCATTCAGGGAAGGGAGCTGGGCAGGAATGCTGCTGAAGAGGGGAGAAATAGCATCCCTGCAGGAGGAATCATTCCAAACTCTGGGCATGTTCCCCTGGGAATCTGTAGAAGCTTCAAATAACCAGATTTGGGTTTATGGGGAATTTTGATGGGGAGGGGGCAGTGAGCTCCTCCACCACCCTCGTGCTCAGGCCCCTCCAGTATCCAATTAATTAGAGCCTGGTGTAATTAAATTACAGGACAGCAGCAGCAGAACTTCCCATGTTTGGGAATTGTGGTGTTTTTATTTGTGACGAGGGAGAACAGGGGCTGCTGATGGGAGCTCTCGTGGCAGTGAGAGGACACAGACATGTGACCACCCAAAACGTGGATTTATGGAATCGCAGAATTCCCTGGATTTATGGAATCACAGATTAACGGAATCATACACTCATTGAGGTTGGAGAAGCCCTCGAAGATGGAAAAAGCAATCCAAGAATGTTTGTGCTGTCTAAACTTCGGGGGAAATGTTACTAAAGGCAAAAATACAGGAAACCAGCTTGAATCTGGGGTGATAAAAATGTGTGTGGTGGTGGTGGTGGCACTTTTCCTCCGGAACTGAGAATTCCTGGGTGCTGCTCCTCACGTTCCCGTCAAAAGGAATTCTCTGAGCAAGTGGTTGTTTGGAGCTTGTGCTGGAATTTGTCGGGTGGATAACAGATAATTTTACACGTCAGCCTATGAATATTCAGCAGAGAGGATTTCCACAAGCCTTGATAAATCGAATATACCAGAGAAAAATAGCATGTAAATTAAACAGGGCCTTGTAAATTAATAATGGATTCCACTTGTGTTTTGATATGTGAGCCGACTGAATATTTTATAAGTGCAAAAATGTTTGTGTTTTAAAAAAAAAAAAAAAAAAGGTGAAGCCTTTCTGATGAGCACCGTGGATGGTTGGCTGCATTTTAAATGGGATGTCCATGTGTGTTTTTTTCAGTTTTTTCAGTTTTTTCCTGGGCTTTCTTTTCCTCAAACACATCTTGTGTTTTCAACTTTGAGCAGTTGGAAAGTCTACAATTATGCCGAATTAATTTATTTTTCCAGACCTCTTGTGGTTTGCAGTTGTGGGTGTTCTGGCACTCCTCCCTTTTTCATTTTGACAGGAAAATGAAATTTTCTTAGCGAGGGGCTGAGCCTTTTTCCCTGCACCTTCCCTGCTTCTCCCACACACTGGGAGAGGGCTCCGCTGCAGAGGCTTTTCCACGAGCCCAGGCCACGCCTTCCAAAATTTCCAAAATGCCTTTTCCGTACCCAAAACAGACCCTTGTCCTGTTTCTGCCTTGGAATTGTTCATGGTTTTCCTGGTTTCTCTGAACTGGCAGCTTTGCTTGGAATAATTCCACAGTGTGAGGCTGGGCAAGGATTGAAGCATCACCCATCCACCAGGGAGTGACTGTGCTTCCCAAACCTCGAGTGCTTCCAGCACCCCCGGGGGGGTTCCAGGGCACCGTGGAATTGTCTGGGTTGGAAAAGCCCTCTCAGACCATCCAGTCCGACCTTCCAAGTTGTAAAGATCTTTTGATGTTCTTCAACTGCAGCTTGATTTGAGAGAGGTGAGTCTCTTCTAGTGCACTTGGGCAGTGAACAGCAACATATCCGCTGGCATAATAACAATAATAACAGCATGGAGGAGGAAGAGGAGAAGAAAAGGAGAGGAAGAGGAGAAGAAGAAGGAGAAGGAAAGGAGAAGAGGAAGGAGAAGAAGAGGGAGAAGAAAAGGAGAAGGAGAAGAAGGAGAAGAGGGAGAAGAAAAGGAGAAGGAGAAGAAGGAGAAGAGGGAGAAGAAAAGGAGAAGGAGAAGAAGGAGAAGAGGGAGAAGAAAAGGAGAAGGAGAAGAAGGAGAAGAGGGAGAAGAAAAGGAGAAGGAGAAGAAGGAGAAGAGGGAGAAGAAAAGGAGAAGAGGAAGGAGAAAAGGGGAAGGAGAAGAAAAGAAGGAGAAGAGGGAGAAGAAAAGAAGAGGAAAAAGCAGAGAAGAAAAGAAGAAGAGGAGGAGGAGAAGAGGAAGGAGAAGAAGAAAGAGGAAAAAGCAGAGAAGAAAAGGAGAAGAAGAGGGAGAAGAAAAGGAGAAGAGGAAGGAGAAGAAGAAAAGAAGAGGAAAAAGCAGAGAAGGAGAAAAAAAGGAAGAAGAAAAGGAGAAGAGGAAGGAGAAGAAGAAAAGCAGAGGAAAAAGCAGAAAAGGAGAAGAAGAAGGGGAAGAAGAAAAAGAGAAGAAGAAGGAGGAGAGAAACAAGAAGAATGGACACCATCCTGTGCCGTGTTCTCCAGGATGACCCTGCTGGAGCAGGGAAGTTGGGCGCTTGACACACTTTGGTGCCTCCCAACCTGGCCCATTCTGGGATTCTGTGCAACAATGACAGAAAACGTGAAATATTTGAAAAGAATCCTTGTTGTTGAATCCTGAAAGCATCTCAGAGTTTCCGTGCCCGTGCTGGCCGTGGTGGATGGCGCCCTGTGAGCTCAGGGACCGACTGCTCTGGAGATTTACGGGCTGAGTGAAATTGTTGTTAATGAGCAGTTTTGTGTGGAGAATTGTCCTCGCGATGCTCCCTAAATTGCCCCATTGTCCCTCTAATTAACCAGGGCTTGAAAGGCCAAGCTCTGCGTTCTAACTGGAGTTCCAAGGGCTGGAAATCAGCGACTCAAAGTTAACAAAGACAAGCTAAGAATTTATTCATTGACCAGCACCCTCTTTCCTGCCTGCTTTAATATCTTTTTACCACCGAGGTACCCCAATGAATTGTTCCCGTGCAGCAACAAATCGGGCAGGAAGAACAGAGTCGCTCGGTGGAATAGATAAATCGAATTTAGGCCTGGTAGTTTATTGAATCTAAATTGTGCCCAGTTGGCCCACGAGCTGTGTGAGCAATCCATCTTGTGCTGATAATGGAGGCTCTTGAAATCCACCTGATGTTTGCATTATTAAATTCCAGCCTAATGAGCTCTGCTAATACATATTGAAGGCGGTTGTGAGGAGCAGAATGGGAATCGGAGCGGGATAATTTGAAAGCAACATAAGCCGAGCATTTTACATGACTCAGGGGGTCTATCTACAATTACACGTATCACCAAAATTGAATTTAAATGGGATTTCTATTATCCCCGTCCTTTTACCAAGGAGAATAAAGTGTAAATGAAGTAAAAAGTCTTCAGAGCTACTCGTGGCTTGGTTTTATTACGGGATTTAATAGATTCTTGTGATGGTCTTCAGTGGCCGAAAAGTTTTAACGTTTCACGGCTTTAAGTGTTGTCTAAATATGTAGAAAAGTGGGAGATGGAAGCAGCTGTGTGTTCAGTGGTCGCATCACGTCGTAACACCCCGTTGAGGTTGTGCATTTGAAAGTGGAGCTGCTGGGCTCCGAAAAGGACCCCATCACCCCCCTCCTGAACTGAATTTGGTTTTCATAAACTCCTGCTTAATTCAGGAGGTGCTGGGATGAAGCATTTGCAAATCTGACTCGGCTCTTGCCCTTCAGACTTGAGTGCACGGTGATTTTCCTGCCTGAGAAGTCCTGGTTTAAATGCCGGGTTCCTGGTCCTGGCTGGTTTTTTTTTTTCTTTTTGGCCTGGTGCTACTTTTGAAAACTTAATATTTCACCAAGTGTAATGTTATTAGAGACTTACTCTCACTTAGTTCACTCATCAGGCAGTGAGATGGCAATAAAAGCGAATGGCTCCTTTGAGACATTAACGCTTTGGAATAAATGATGTGCTAGAACAGAAATTTAATTAATTTACAGAGTATATTGATAGTCCCTTGTTACTGTGCTGTATATTTTTAATCTTCTTTAACATCTGTAGGAAAGTGTTTGAAAACCCCTGCAGTTGAGCAACTGGTAGATAATTAAGTAATAAGGGAAGAGGTTTACTAGAGGGGAAAAAAGATCCTTTTTTAAAGAAGATTGTTGGAACACGGATTAAGTACTGCTGCTGTGATTTGGAGTGAAGAGAAAATTGTGTACTGCCTAATAAAGTGCTGAGGAAGGGCTGACTCCCACCCTGAACGGAGTCTGCAGCCCCGGAAATGTTGTTTTGTTTCTGTTTTCTCCTCGAAATAGGTCTGGTGGATCACTCACTGTGGCAGCAAATCTGCCGCTCCATGAGCGCTCCACGTTTGGGTCGTTGCACTTTGGGCTGGGGAAATCGGGGTTGGAAGAAAGAAAACCTCCTAAAAGTCTCTCAAAAGACTTTCCTTGACACAAAATCAACGCAGGGATTTGTGTTGAATTAATATTGCCTCTAATATTGACCTGGTATTGCCCTCCATAATCCCATTTGTGCCATTCCTTAACTGTGGGGAATGACTTTAAATAAAATAAATTAAGAACCACGTCCTGGTCTGTCGTGCAGGTGGAGATTTTATTGTGGGGCCCGCAGGGAGGAACGTGAAATTGGATGTAAAGCCCAGGAAATAATTGTTTGGAGAGAGGTTGTTTGACAGCCCATCCCTGGCAGTGTCCAAGGGCAGGTTGGACATCGGGGCTTGGAGCGACCTGGGGCGGTTGAAGGGGCGGAATGGGATGGGATGAGCTTTAAGGTCCTTCCAAACCAAACCTTTCCATGGTTTGGTAGGATAAATCAACTAATTCCACCTCTTGTTTTCTTCTTTTTAGCCAAAGCTGATGAAGCGCTGAAGGCCAAGGAGAGAAGTGAAGAGGAAGCCAAGAGGAGAAAGGAAGAAGGTGAGGAATTTTCTCTTCTTCCGTAACAAACTAAAGCCCAGGAAGTCAGGAGTGATGATTTTTAAGCGTCCGAGCTCCAGTGGCGCTGTGGGGGTTTTTTTTTGATGATGGAATTTGATGATGCCCTGAGCTGCTTTTTGTGGAATAAAATGGAACCAAATGGGCTGAAATGTCAGGGAGTGATGGGAAGAGACATTTCCAACATCCTGAGGAAGCCAATCCGAACAATCCCAGGGGGCCTCAAATCCTCACTGGAGCTGCGTGGAACCGGATGGGCTTTAAGGTCCCTTCCCACCCAAACCGTTGTTGGGATTCCGTGATTTACGTGCAAGAGGGAACTCGGGAAAATTCCCCCTTTTTTTGAAACGATGGCTGCTGTGAATTTCACTCAAAAATCAGAATGTTCTGCTCATTAATTTGTTTTGGTTGGCAACTGAGAGGAATTAATTGGTGCTCCCAGTTAATCCTGGAAGATACCATGGAAGGAAATTCAAGTGGAAAAACGGGATAACCCAGACGTGGAAGGAGAGGAAGGGGGAACTTGGAATTCTGGCTGGAATTCCGGCTGGAATTCCAGTTTTGGGTAGGTTTATGTCCCATGTGGATTTAGAATTCCAGTTTTGGGTAGGTTTATGTCTCACGTGGATTTAGAATTCCAGTTTTGGGTAGGTTTATGTCCCACGTGGATTTAGAATTCCAGTTTTGGGTAGGTTTATGTCCCATGTGGATTTAGAATTCCAGTTTTGGGTAGGTTTATGTCCCATGTGGATTTAGAATTCCAGTTTTGGGTAGGTTTATGTCCCACGTGGATTTAGAATTCCAGTTTTGGGTAGGTTTATGTCCCACGTGGATTTAGAATTCCAGTTTTGGGTAGGTTTATGTCCCATGTGGATTTAGAATTCCAGTTTTGGGTAGGTTTATGTCCCACGTGGATTTAGAATTCCAGTTTTGGGTAGGTTTATGTCCCACGTGGATTTAGAATTCCAGTTTTGGGTAGGTTTATGTCCCATGTGGATTTAGAATTCCAGTTTTGGGTAGGTTTATGTCCCACGTGGATTTAGAATTCCAGTTTTGGGTAGGTTTATGTCCCACGTGGATTTAGAATTCCAGTTTTGGGTAGGTTTATGTCCCATGTGGATTTAGAATTCCAGTTTTGGGTAGGTTTATGTCCCACGTGGATTTAGAATTCCAGTTTTGGGTAGGTTTATGTCCCACGTGGATTTAGAATTCCAGTTTTGGGTAGGTTTATGTCCCATGTGGATTTAGAATTCCAGTTTTGGGTAGGTTTATGTCTCACGTGGATTTAGAATTCCAGTTTTGGGTAGGTTTATGTCCCACGTGGATTTAAAATTCCAGTTTTGGGTAGGTTTATGTCCCATATGGATTTAGAATTCCAGTTTTAGGTAGGTTTATGTCCCACGTGGATTTAAAATTCCAGTTTTGGGTAGGTTTATGTCCCATATGGATTTAAAATCCCAGTTTTGGGTAGGTTTATATCCCACATGGATTTGCAAACAGGACACTTACCCAGTGCTGCGCTCCAGTGGCATTTTTTGATTGGAAAAAGACTTTTTGCATTTTTCCTTAGTTCTTCCTTCCTCACACAACCTCTCCGGGTGTTTTTTAATCCTTTTAAAATAACGGGATCACTGAGGTTAGAAAAAACCTCCCAGACCATCCATTCCAACCTGGGACTGATCCCCACCAGAGCTCTGAGTGGCCACATCCAACTGCTGAAACTAAATTAAATTAAATCTTTAAAAATAATTTCTAAATTACCAGTTAAAAAGACTTTTTCTTTCTCTCAATATTCCTTATTTGATTTGCTTAAGTGGAACTCTCCAAAAGGAAATTCCAGCCCGTGTGGGCAGCTCCTTTACCCAGGAGCTGCAATCAAAACAATTCCCCAAAATAAACCCAATTCCTTCCCCAACCCATAAAAACCGGTTATTACCCACCCTTTAGCCAGGATGTCTTAACATCCCTTTTATTGCCATTTTATTGCCAAATCAGCTGTGAGATCAGACCTTGGATGTTCCATGTAATCTGCTCAGAAATCAAA